>PTFA01000265.1:1223942-1296297 GCA_003342895.1 Casuarius casuarius
TGCGGGCGGGAGGACGGGCGCCGCTTCTACCGGGAGCACGCGGGTAGGCCGGGCCGGGCCGGGCCGGGCCGGGGGGCAGGGGGCCGGGCCAGGGCCGCCGCTCCCCGGCCTGGCCCCCCGGCAGCAGGGCCGGGCGGGCTGTAACTCGGGCCGTGTTCCCTCCGCAGGGCGGTTCTTCTACCAGCGGCTGGTGGAGTTCATGGCCAGGTACCGCGGTGGTGCTGGGCGGGCGGAGGGAGCTCGCTCCGCTGGCGGGCGGACTGTTGTCCTCCTCGAGGAAGGCGCCGGTGTCCCGCGGGCTCGGCCGGCAGGGCCGTCGGCGTGGGACGTGTCTCTCCAGCAGTCAGCCTTGTGGCGCGCTGAGAGTGAAGGCTCTGGGCTCACGGGCGGGGAAACGTCAGGGACCAGTTCTGCTGTGACAGCGAAGCATCCGGGGGGGTAGCGTCCCCCCGGCTGTGGGTACCGTCCTCTAGGAGGGGGCGCTTAAAGCAAAGGCTTCCAAGCTGTGGTCTCACTGCCTGGTGTCATGACTGGCCTGTATCTCCTCCCACAGAGCTGCACGGCAGTCGCGCTTCCTTGCTGCTTTGATTTTGCCGTGTTTATAAGAATGGAGAAGCTATGCCCCGCTGTAACCTTATCTGCTTCTGATCTTCCCTGGTCCTTTCCTCAGCGGCCCCATGTGGGCTTATATCCTGGCTCATGAAAACGCTATCCCCCTCTGGAGATCCCTTATGGGACCCACCAAAGTATTCCGAGCCCGGAACAGCATGCCGGACTCCATCCGAGGAGCTTATGGCCTTACGGACACCAGGAATACCACGCATGGCTCAGGTAGGCCTGTCCTTCTCGTCTGAGGGTTGGGTGAGGCCTGAAGCTCAGTAAGGGGTGAATGATGGTATTTTCTCTGTCTTTGCTCACTTCCTGTTTTGGGAGTCGGAGTTAACGATTTGCTCACTTCTGCAGAATCCGTTTGCACCTGTCTTGTGACACAAAGCCTGGTACTTTCCTGTACATCCTCAGCATCTGCCCTTCCCTCTGGGACATAGTGTGTTTGAGGTGCCTCGTTGGTATCTGTCTCCTTTTCCTCTGTTCTGACAGACTCACCAGCATCAGCCAGCAGAGAAATTGCCTTCTTCTTCCCAGAGTTCAACGAACAGCTCTGGTACCAGCAGGACGAGCCACGTCTGCGCAGTGGGCAGGTGTATTACAACGCAAAGGAACGTGTCCACTGTGTCTTCAGGGATGAAGAAACAGAGCTGGCCTGAGCCACCTGGCAGCATGGTTTGCTGAGCAGGATGCAGCTGCTATCCGCGCTGTCTGGGTCGGCCTCCTGACAAGACGTAGAGCCATGACACGTTTTGAGGAGTGTGTGGGAAAAAGACGTAATGCACATTACATTGTGCTGCCTGGGATTATCCTATTCATGCAGCATACAGATGCTGGGGCACTTTAGCAAACCTTACCTGTTAGCAGTACTCCAATTTGACAGACACTTAGGCGTGCAGTTCAGCAGTTCACTAGTCCCTAGTGTGCTTATGCATCTGTGAGTGCTGCAGGTGACTTCCTCAAAGGACTCCGTGGGAAAGGGGCTGCTAGTTCTGGTTATAGGCAGTCAAGGTGAGTGGCTTTGTTGATAAGAATAGACCCCAAATTCTTAATATCTGTTCTGTTCCCACAGTCTCTTAAGGAGAAAAGAGGAAAAAATAAAATGAAAAAGTGCAGCAGTGAGCAGGGCAATATTAGCTCTTCTGTCCTTGCCTGCGTGGATCCAAGCTGAGAAACAAGGTTGTCTTTAATGTTGTATCATGATTCAGATTTTAAGCTTCTGTTGGAAGGCAGTTAGAAGCCATTCTCAAAGGGAAAGCAGCGTACCCTATGTTTGCTTTAGTCTGGGCTGGCAGGCCTGCAACAGATCTTCTAGAGAAGTTGCAGAAGTCCTAGTGGTAGTAGGTAGAGGGTAATCCACTGTCTGTGAAGGGTCTTATATTGTATGCTTTTAGATTGCCTGGGGCATGAGATCCGGTAGTTCCTGTGAAAGTTTACGGTGGTCATTAGGGCTATGGATCTTGTAAATTCATATTAAAAGGCCAGAAAAGATGCGTTGAACCTCTTTGCACAGAGGCTCTAGAAGTTGCAACAGGAGCTCTTTTCATTAAGCTTGTAGCAAAACAGCTAATGGTAACTCAAAGACTTAATTGCACATGGACTGACTGAGCATTACAGCACTGATTTTTGTATCCTTTGCAAATTATACTGATGAAGTGCTTTAATCATCCAGATCATTGATAAAATGATTATATGCTGTATGAGAACTTGGTTTTAAGGGACAGTGCAGAATTCTGCCATGCCTGTTATTGTCTTCCTGTTTGCTGCATTTTGAGGTCTGCTCATGTGTGAGGTTTTTAATCCATTTAAACTGTGCCATATTAGTTTCTTACAATGCTAGTTTTTAAACAAGGATTCATGTTGTACTGGGTGAAGTTCTTTTGGATAATTTCAAATTCACCTTATCAGTGAAGTAGGTGTATTCAGTAACAAATCAGTATTTGTAATGTACTTAGGAAAGGAAATTTGTTTGACTGCCTTCTCTGAAGTTGTGCTTGACTGACATCAATGATACTAGTCACTAAAGCTTTGTTGATTGAGTCTCAAATTAACCAATGCATTATTTTATCACAGACCAAAGGCAAGTTAGTCTCAACTAGTTCCTTTAAGACAACTGTGTAGAAGGTTGGACATCTTGATTGAAAAAACGTTTGGATTGAAAAATTGCAGGAAGTGCTGCCATATATCTTCCTTTAGTAAATGTATTAACATTTTTGTTCCTTCCTTATCATTATACAAGATTAAATGCAGCCCTTATTTTGTTCCAGATACAAATCAAAAGGATCTGGTGAATATTTCTGCATTTTTGCATTCATTGCTCCTTTTTTTTCTTTTCCGCACTAGCAGCATCTAATGGTAGATCTGTGCATGACCTAGTGTGCATTAATATGGATCTGAAATCTTGCTGTCCTTAATGCTACTAGTGATTGATATTTTATTGCTTCCTGAGTTTCTCTTAAGTTATGTGTGTTTTTCTTCTAATTAGTAATCCTTACTATTTCTTCTACCTTTCTACTTTATATTTTATTTGTTTTTTTCTTTTTTGGATATTAATTTGGGATGTCCTTAAATGATAATTCCTGTCTTACATTTTTCATTTTAAATGCTTATCTTCCTGGTCACTTACAGTTATTACATTCAGGGAAACTGGCCCATTTAAATTTCCAAATATAAATAACATTGGCTGATGGCACAGCGTTTTCACAGAAAGTTTATTATCAGATCAGTCACCATTACTTATGTGGCTGTCAGTTGTTAAGTCAGTTGTTATTTTTTTGGTCCACCAAGACTGTACCTTAGTAGAGGTCCTCACAACCATGCAGTCCCATTTCCCCAGACAAGGTGGTTGTTTCACAAAACAAAAGATGTTCTGTGAACTTCATCATGGAATCTAATATTGAAATATTTGGTGTGAGATGCAGGAGTCACTGTGTCAAAAAGTACTTTTTAATGTCTAAGGAGGTCTTTGGTTTTATGAGATGACAGCAGATGTTCTCTATTTTGAGAACTCTCCTGAAAGTAGTCTTTTTTTCCTTGTAAGAGCTCAAGAAATGGTTTTGTTTTGTTTTGTTTTGTTTTTAAACTTCTTCTGTAGCGACACTCAGCATCTGTTTTGTACATGTGCCTCTCAGTCCTGTGATGATGAATCACCTTTGATTTTGTAACTTCCAGTGCCTTTCATTTAAAGCAACTTCTTGCACCCTTTCTCTCTTTTCTCTTCTTGCTCCACCCTCGCCTGTTCCCAGTCTGTTCTTATGGAACAAGCTGAAACCATTGGTGGGGTTTTCTGGGGGGAAGGGCGTGGGGGGGAGTGCTTTGGTTTGGTTTTTAACACTTGAATCAAACCCTTCTTAGGAAGTCTTGGTAATTAATGCCTGGCATATGCTGTTTCTTCTCCTTCATAAGGATTTTTCAATACCACTTGCTTACCATTTGGGTTCCAAACATCATGATGTAAATAGTAAAAGTAAGTTATCTGGTTGCCAGTTGAGCTTGAATTTGTTATGTCTGATGTTGCAAGGTTCACATGCATATTTGGCATTTGTATTTTGATTGCTCTCCCCTCACTGCTAAGGCTTAAATGCCTTGTGCTGGTGTTTTATCACACAGAAAGATGGTACCCAAATATTAGACTCAAGGATGTTGAACCATACGGTTTCTGCTCTCCAGAGGAGGTCCTCCGGTATTTTTCAGAAACACCACAGTCCTGTGAACATAATTTATCCAATCAGTTGCTCAGCTCCCATAGCTCACCTGCATTTGCAGAATTGGGCAGACTTCTGAAGAATTTTGCTAGAATTTCCTTCTCTGAAAATAATAAGCAAGTCCCATTTTAAATTTAAGTTCTCAGCTTCAACAACAGCTTGCAGAACTGACTTCTCATTTTCTAGGTGTTGCATGAAAATGTGGAAGACGGGGTTTGATTATCTGGGATGTTTTGTAAGGAAGAAGAGCAAATAAAGAGAAAATCTGGGTAATAAAAGTACTACCTAGGCACTGGGGAACAGAACGCAGAGATGTTTGCATGCGAGGGCCACCTCATACCCTGGAGATGTTACTACTAGGGCTGATTTGTGTTCCTGCTGTCTATCACTGCAGATTCTAGGAGGGTTATTTCCTTGTGCACACTACCATTTGACCGCACGGGTTTAACTTAGCTAGGCCTCCATCGACAGGGCAAAGCATGGCCCTGAGTCCAGCCTGGCTGGCCCGACATTCTGAGGGAATAAACCTGCTAAGCAAACTGCTTCCTTACGGAGCTATTGAGTTGTCATCCTAATGGAAGGCTTCAGGCTCAGTACATAAGCTGGAGCTGTTAATGGGCTGTGATACAAGCACAGACAGACTGCAAAGTGTAACGGTGTGTACTGGCATGACGCTTTCTCCACTATTGAGAGTGGAGCTGCACATGACTTCCACTGACGTGTCGGACTTCTTGCTCTGAGCAAGCCAATTTTGTGACACGGGTAATAAAAATGCCTCAGCAATTGTCTGTCTCAAGTCCTTGCTTCCAGAAGACTTGCATCACCTTGCAGGAGGCATTTAGAAACAGCAGCTGGAGGGTAGGGATGGGAGCTGCATCTTGCCGTAGCATGCCAGGTGATGTACAGCTCCTTGTTTGCCTGAGGCATTTTGGATGCAGCAGCAGATCCTGGAGAACCTTTCCACTGGCATCTTGCTAGTGACATACTTCTCTCCAGGAGAAATGCCTATAGCCACACTAGCCTGAAAAGATCAATGCCCCAATGAAAAAAGAGGAGCAGTGCCCCAATGATAAGAGGAGTAATCCTTGGCAATCTGTGCTTTTGCTCTAGACGAAGTGATTGCTTGTCACAGTGGTGGGAAGGTTCAAGCAGGCCTGCAAGAAAATACATCAAACACTTCCATGCTGCTGTACACCCTGTGCTGCCTCCAGTCAGCACCTAGCATCAGGCCGTACTGTGGCCTTTAGTGGCTTGGAGCCCAGCAGAAGATCCCTCTCGTGGACATCTCCTTCAGCTAGCTGTGCTTTTCTAAGGGTGTCCTTGGTTTGCTGTTGCTCCTGCAGGGCCTGAACACCATGGCAGGTGCTATCAAATGACCCTGCCCAAAGACCAGGAAACAAGAACGATTTTTACTGCCTGAGATGAAATGTGAGTTACGAGGTGAACCAGTTAGACTTGGCCAGAAGAAGTGACTTGGTTTTTGTACCAGTATTTTAGCACTATATAGAATTGCCCAGTCTTGGGGTCACGAAGGCTTTATCCTTGTTACTCTGTTGGATTTTCTGTTTGATTACAGTACTTTTTATAAAATGTTACTTTTTCGTTATGTTTATAAACATTTTACATACAACTATTTTTAATATCAGTGGGTCATAATGAAATAGGTTTAAGCTTTCTGTTAAACAGTGTTTCATCCTCCAGGAGTCATTGTCAATGTTTTGCTATCAGAATATCTTGAACGGGGATCTGTGGTGTTTGTTCTTCATCTGGCTTGCTGATGACAGCAATAGGGAATAGAGTTATTGCATTATAACAAACCAGGAAAGGCTGCAGTTTACACTCCAGACAAGGATGAGAATTTGAAATGGTCAGAACATCCTGGATATATGATCTGAAAAAACAGAATTCTACAGAATTAGCCGTTTTGCAGAAAAGGAGCTAAGTTACAAAGGCACACAAGCTGTGTACGAGCCAAGAAGTCATGCTGCTGCCAACAGGCAACCGCTGTGCTGGGGTGTGCAGACAGGTAGCTTCGGTACGTGCAAAGCAATCTTGCTCTATGTAGCACTGGGACAGCCTCACTGGCACGTTGTCCAGTCTTGGACACTATATTTGAAGAAAGATGTGGCTTGGTTAGAGAGACCATTTCAATCTGTGCACACTGTTATTCAGCTGCAGTTTAGGTTCTACTAGTATGTGAGCACATATTTTTCTAGGAATGCTACTCCAAGCCCTTGTTTAGAAGCTTCCATCAAAAGCTTTGTTATCTGATATCAGGAAATCTAAAAATGATTATCTTGTTTTGTTTTTGTTGTTGTTAAGTGTGTTTGTACACCTATAGGTTAGTTTAATACCTTAAAACCCTCCGTTGAGCAATTTTAGTTGAGCCATTTAGATTGGTTCTATGTTTTCCAACATTTTCCATAAGCCTTTATGCACTTTCTCTGTCTGCAGGTGAAGGTGTACTGTCAGTCACTTGAACCTTTCTAGAATCTATTTTATCCATGCTCTTCCTAAGAAAGGTAATTTCTTCAACTCTGAGTTTGTGATTCTGCCTAGTGAATTTCAGTAGAACCACATGAGCTGCCTATTTCAAACCAGTGCCTTTGACTTGTCATGGCTCAGTGACGCTTGAAGTTTTGCAAGAAATTGTTTGCTTCCTCAGTACCTCTGTGTCACTGCCTGCCTGGGCTGGGCGGCCTCCAGAGCGGAGCAGACCTCAAGCCCGTCCGGTTGGATCATCTGGGTCTAAACCTCGCAGCATTCCAGGCCTGATGCGCGGCCTCTCTGCCTCGTGGGCCTCTACATGGTGACTCTCCCATTCTGGAGGTGATGCCGGCAGTAAAAGAAGGGAACGGTCGCTTCTGCAGCAGTGACAAGGGTGTTTGGTGCTGCAGGTGTGAGAATCAAAGGGACCTGCTTGGTCAGAGTAGCAGTCTGTCTTGGGCTATGGCCAGCGAGACTAGGTAGAGCCCTCGCAGCTTCCCCGGTACTTGGGGTGTCTTGCCATTGCGTTCACTACCGTTCCCTCCAGGAAGGGCTGCCTGAAGTCCTGCGCTCTTCTCCTGTCTCGGGTGGGTTGTGCGGCAGTGCAGCCCCTGCGCATCTCCACCTGCCAAGGCTGCTCTCGCGGAGGCTTCTCCCACGCCTGCGGAGGCAGGTTGAGCAACGTGAAGCTGCAAACTGCACCGAGGAGACGCTTCTGCATGCTCATGGAATAAGGCTGGAAAGGCCCTCCGGAGGTCTCTAGCCCAACCCCCTGCTCGTAGCGGAGGTTTAGCTGCCTCCTCCAGACCCTCTTACTGAGGCTCTGGTGCCAATTCGCTAACCTTTTCGTTTGGCCTCTGTTCATCCCGGGTTACACCAGTTCAGGGGTCCCCTTCACCAGTGTCCTCCTGGCCCTGCCAACGCGGCCATCAGGACAAGGGAGCTCAGCTGAGGGGCAGTTTCCTGCTGGCTGAAGGGCTTTTGTCCATCCTGGAGGGGACACAGGGACCCGCGCACGTCTCCAAGCAGTGTCACCCGCTTCCTGCATGCCCTTCCGGGACAGCTGGTGCTGCCGTAGGTGTCTGCTCTGTGTGCACCGCTGGTCCCTGTCTTTGCATCTTTCATCCCCTCTGCTATTTCCCGGAGAGAGTCGCTTTTTCTGTCTTTCTTTTATTTTCCTCAGCCCCCCCCCTTCCCTGCCCCACACGTTCAAGAAGGACCCACGAGGTTTTGTTAGAGACGGACTGATGCCTGGCTCTAAAGGGAGAAGCCAGTGAGGACAGCAGCATGAGGAGGTGCGAGTTAGGGGGAGCACCCGCTCCTGGCCGCTTTGGGTGCTCCGTTCTCCTCAGGCCCCCCAGCATCCAGAGTCGTCTTATTGGGACACTAGCAGGAACAGCCCTGCCCGCTCCCGTTTCGTCTGTGTATGACCCTGCAGTTGGAGCATACATCTGCCTCTCACTTTGAATCTCTCGGCAGTGGCTGCCTCTGCAGGCTCACATGGCAGAGAGTTCCAGAAGTTCACTGCCTGCTTCATAAAGTACCTGCTTTTGCCTGTTTTAATCTTATCTGCCACTACTTGCATGGAGTTCCCCCTCCTCTAGTGCTGCAGGATTTGGTGCATAGCAACTTTGCATTCACTGCATTCGCTGCCTTGATGATTTGTAAACTTTGGTCGAACTCTGCCCCACCTCCACTTTCGAGCAGTAATTCCCATGCTCTTATGCTCCAAAACCACAGTTTCACCACGATACAAGTTTAGATCAGACTCAGTCGAGAAGCTGCCACCTCCCCACCTCGTGAGCCGGGCTCACCCAGGGATCCCTTGCTCAAACTGTTCCCCAAGCTCCACTTCTCCCCTTCTCCCCTCCCCAGGTAAGGAGAAAAGGTAGAGAGCTGGGGAAAGCTGACAGAAGGACATAGAAATCTTGTCTCCAGCCCCTGAAATTTCTCTTAAATGTCCGCAAGTAATGATGGGATATAAATTGCCAGGATCTTCCCCTGCGGACCAGGCTGCAGCCCTTGGCCTTTCCTCAGACACGTGCTAGCGGGAGCAGCTCTCCCCTTGGGGATGGTGGTCCCTTCACAGCAGACCTCCCTAACAGCAAACTCCCTGTCCCGCGGCTTCGCTCCTGCGCGGCGCATGGCCGGCACCGGGGCCGGCTCCCCGCTCGGCACGCGGGAGCAGGCGTGCCCCTCGCGGGCATCCCCGCTCGCTGAAAGGCGCCGGCGTCACCCCGGCTGACGTGCACACCGGGACGGGCCGCGACAGCTGCAGCGAGCCCAGCCCTGCCTGCAGACCGTCCCCCCATCCATTTCGTCTGCAGAACGGGTCTTTCTGAGCCCCTGATTACACTGCTGCCTTGTCCATGTCAGGACACCACCCGCGTAAATTATGGTGCGGTATCACCAAGTATTGGTTGTCTTTTTACACAAAATGCTGCGGGTGGGGAGCTCAGGTCCAGCGGTGCCTTGCCAATGCATTTATTTTCAGGGAGCCTGCTAAAACCATATAAATAACATTTTCTTTCCTAGAGGCACCTGCCAGAACACAAATGAAGCATCCACCGTGGAAAGTGGAGTATCTGCCAGCTTCCACTATGCTTATTCTCCCTTTCTTATGGGAAGCCTTTTCTGTTTTTTTTAAAAAAAAATCCTAATCTCTCGGGATTATTTTGTTTTAGGCGGTGGGACCACTCTTCCTTCTCCACTGTCAGCAGAGCCCATTCTGCCCCCTCTTCGGTTCAGACTGAATGAAACTGGTGTATTCCTGCCTTGATTCTCCGACCAGCACAGGGATGCTTGCAGGTCCACTTACAGAAGGACACCTGGATTCAATCAACTTTGTGTTTTGTTGACAGTTTTCATACAGCATTTCAGACTGCTACCCCCCCACCACATGCACATCTGGTACGTGACATGTTCTCAGTAAAACAGCTGGCAGCGTTCAAAAGGAAATCAAGCACTGGTAGTGATGAGGAAAGGGACCGAGAGCAAACTGCAGATGCTCTCACGCATCCCGGCACCCCTCAGCTCTCTCACTGCGGCAGCAGCTGGACATGTATTCTCACCTGCCTTCTGATACCCGGCATCAGCTCATTTTTAACCACATAAGGACTTGGCTTCTTAGCTTCTTGCTCTGGATTTTATCCCTTTTCTGTTATTTTACTGATAGATTTGAAAAACATTAGACCAGTGAGATGCAATTTCCTTCACAGACGACATGTGGCTATGGGCAATCCACAGTTTAGGTTAAGTCTGGCATTTTAACTAATGCAGCTGGCGTTGCAGGAAGGCTCACCGAAGGCACGTTTGTTACTCTCTAAATTCTAAGACTGCATTTTCGTTAGTACCTTGGTGCTTTCAGTACTGATTCCTGCTGAATCTCTTGAGCGTGCTGTCTTCCGTGAACAGCATTACTGCCATTTTACCTGCGACTTTATTCTATGGCTTCTTTCTCAGAGAGCTATCTTTACTGGTTCTCGTCTTTATACATTAAAAGAATAAACCTGTGGTAATACCAAAGCCAATGAATATCTTTTATCGTACGACTTTTCTATTCAGCACTGCAAAGTAAATGCATCTTTATGAGAAAGGCAAGTGGTTCGTGTAGTCAGATTTAATGAGACAAATCTTTTAAAAGACATTTTATTGTTCCACAGTGTTGGCAAGAGCTGGACAGTAGTTACTGAATAAGGATAGGTCAAATACATAAAGGGAAACACTAAATAGCAACCGAGCCCCTGAGGTGGCATCATCCAAACCGCTGTCAGAGGGAGAGGACTGACCCGCAGCTCCTGTCACCTCGCTGTCCACGTGCCCCCCAGTGCAGTTCTCTGCGCTGTGCTCTGCCGCAGCCGCAGACGTGCAGGCTCCACCGCGCATGCCACAGGTACCCACGTGACAGGCACACAAAGCTGGAGGTTGGAAGGGACCTCCAGGGTTTGTCTAGTCCAGCCCCCGTCCCCCTGCTCAAAGCAGGATCAGCTAAAGCAGGTTGCTCAGGACCTTGTTTTATCACCCTTACAGTAAAAAAGTTCTTATGTTTAGGTGAGATTTTCCCATATTCCAGTTTATGCCTATTGCCTTTTTTCCATTTACTGGGTACAACTGATAGGAGTGGCTCTGTCTTCTTTACTGCCTCCCATCAGGTATTTACACACACTGACGAACCCCTCTGGGCAGGTATGCAGCTTCAGGGGGGCTTTGGTTTTCCTAACGCCATCTCTGCAGGACCCTCAGCAGCCAGGACCTAGCCCCATAGTGCCTGTGAGGCAAACAGGGAGACCCAGCGATCATGGCCAGGCTCAGCCAAGAGCCAAGGCTGCCAGGCAAATTCACAGTGATGAGGAAGGTCCAGGGCCAGGTCAGAAAGTCGTTCCACAGCCAGGGTCAGCATCAAGTTCAGGTGACAAAGCAGCCTGTACGTCAGGGTCCGTGGCAAGGCAGAGGCACGGCCAAACCGAGCCAGCAACCAGCACTCCTCCAGCACAGCTCAGGCACAGGTTAAAGCTCACGCCTGAGCTCGTATGTGACCCTGGGCCTGTGGAGAGGGGAGGGTGCAGGCCCCGGCTGAGGCTGGTCAGGGTCGTTAAGGCCTGTTAGTGCCCTCAAGGGCCTGGCGTTGTCTTGCTCTCTCATCCCAAGATCCTGAATTCCACCTTCTCGTGGTCACCGCAGCCGAGGCTGCCCCGACCTTTGCACGCCCAGCTGCTTCTTCGTTGCTCTGAGTATCAGCTCCACCAGAGCATCGGCCCTCACCAGCTCCCTGACCGTCTGTTTCTGGCAGCTGTCGTCAAGGCGTTCCAGAAACCTGGGTATCTCGTGCTCTGTTTGGCATCGGAAGTGCCCTGCAGCTGCAAAGTAGCCTTGAAAATACCAAAGGTCGGAAGTGATGGGTGTTGGAAGGAGACTCTCGAGACACCTAAGCTGTTCTGCCACAGCCCTGGTGGCCAGCGGAAAACTGAGTCTCAGCTGTCCCAGCCTGGCAGAGAAGTTGGGCAAGTAGCCCCAAAACCAGCAGCTTCTTGCCATTGATGAACAGAGAGCACAAGATGACTAGTGCAGGTGAGTTTGTGTCATCTTTGTGCTACATCATGTTATTACTCTAAGCAGGTCAATAATTCGGTGCTGGTCTCTGTCGAATTCTGGTTATCAGACCAGAAGTGCTGCCTTTCACTTTAAAACCTTCCTCTCTCCATTTGCTCCGAGTTTGCTACATGCTGCCCTCCAGCTTTGCCACAACACCCTTGCTAAATTCCTCTAATAATGAAACAAGTCCTTATCTAAAGCTGTAAAACAAACATTTCTGTGAAAAGCTCTGGCCCAAGGTCACATTGCGAGAGCCCTGTCCAGGTGGTTAGACAGCTGCAGCCCCGGGCAATGCACCTTCGCCGCAGCACCCGCTGCAGACGTGCAGCTGCAGCCTGGCTTGCATCAGCCCTGTAGGGAGTCTCACGCTAGATACAGACCTGCACCGCCTCGTGCACCCACTCCCAGCACGGGGCAGGGATATCAACCCGTCCTTCACACCTAGAACAACTGCTATATCAGACACAGCTGCGGTGTGCACACATAACATGGACATATTGCCTCAGAGTAGAGCAGGAATTTGGGCAGGGAGGCCAAATCTATATACAAATGATTGTGGAAGTTCACCTTTGTATTTCCCATTGCAATAATTTATATTTTCTACAAAGTTTATTGTCATTCAGCTATTTCATATGGATTGCTAAAGCACTGTTAAATTATTTAACTTGTTTTCCTTTAATACTTTAACAACTTAGCACGTACTTTTTTATCTAGAGTGTGAATGTGTCGAAGATGGGAAGGCTAGGTATAAAAAAGACATACGCTTTCTCCATTTCTCATGCTGCATCTTCTACATTATGATGCAATTGATTACGGCAGATGTAAAAAGGTTCAAAGTTTTGCATAAGTGAATGCCTCAAACAAACTTTTAACAGCTCCCTTTGAGCCTTGTTTGCAAGTCACACAAAACCGTCATAGGTGACGAAGCCCGTAGCACTTCACTTCTGGTAATTAGCACTAAAACCCCAGCGGCGCGTTCTCTCCACGGAGAGAAGCCTCTGGGCAACACATCCCAAGAGGACAAACTAGAAGCAAGAAAACTTCTCTCTCAAACTTCAGCTTTCTATTTAAAGCATCTTATTAAAAGTGCACTAATTGGCAGGCTTGGTATCAAGCCGGGGGCACGGGAAAGGCCTGGATGAGCGGCCTTGGAGCTGGCTCTTCCCTGCTGGAGCAGAGCAGAGGCAGCCACTGGAAGAGGGGGGACAGGGACGGGGAGGAGGGTGCTGCGGCTGCGGGGAAGCTCCAGGCGGGTATCTCCAGGCAAGCGTGACGGTCAGTGGTGCAGGAGAGACTTTCCTTGTCCTTTTCTGAGCACGAGCTGGACAGGAGGAAAACCATCCCCAGGGCTGGTGCCAGGACTCTGCTTTCTGCTTTCTGGGGTTCTGTGCAAGTCGTTACAGCTGCCTCAGCTCGCTGCAAGGCTGGGACACGACCACACAGTAACAGGTCGCTGTACATTGCCTGAGCCACGACGTTGGATTCGTGCATGCTCTTAGCCCAAGGCAAGCACAAGTGAATCAGGTCAGCCTGGCCTCACTTTATAGCTGGCTCACAGGTGCACATTTTGTTGCCTTTTCTTTTTTCTCTAAAATATGAATCCCAGTGGTCAGTTAAACTGAATGAAAATACAGCTAGTCACATCTATTCCCTGCTACAGAGTAGCTCGAGACACTGCTGTTTCCTTCAGCTAAAAATTCTCCCTGTTGAGTGTTAGAAAAACCGGCAGTCTGTGATCCATTGCCACTGTCACACGCTGAGGTGTGGAGCTTTTGTCACGTTCTGGGCCGCCCAAACGGGAAATGCCAAACACTGCTTATTCTTCTTTCTTGGCTGGTCCAGATAACAGGGAACTCCAGGGCACCTCGTCTGCAGAAACAAATTTCCCAGAGAAAACTCTTTCCCCGAGGAAAGCACTGGGAAAAGTCTGTAATGTTATACAGATAAAAACAGCTGCGAGTTTAATTCCAGAGCTCGCAGACTCAGGCTGGTGCGAAGGGGCCCCTGGTTCAAGCCCCGCTGGGGGCACGTCCTGTCAGCACAGGCTGCTCAGGGCCATGGCCAGGCAAGCGCTGGGTATCTCCAAGGACGGAGATCTCTGGCCCTGGCCCGGTGCCTGAAGGATTTTTTTTCTGACATCGAGTGAGGATGTCCCTTGCTGTACCCTGTGGCTGTTGCCTCTTGGCTCATCCCTGCACAGCTCCAGGAAGAGCCTGGCTCCAGCGTCTCTCCCCGTTCCCGTTAGGCAGTTGCAGAGAACAGTAAGGTTTCCCTTTCTCCTCTTCTCCAGCTGAACCAACCCCTCTCTCAGCTTCTCCTCGTACATCTGTGCTCCCCAGCACCCCCTCCAGCAGGGCAGTGTCTGTCTGGTGCCGAGGAGCTGGAAGTCGAGGGTTAGATGTACAAACAACCAGCTGTATCAACGCCAGCTGAAGTACAGAGTGGTTTGTTATAACCTTTTTCAAATAAGTCTGAGCATTACAACTATGGTATTTATAAGAAAATCATACAGAAATTTGCTTATGGGGATTTTTAAAAAGGGATGTTCAGGGGAAAAAGAGAACAGATGAGTCTGGACTACAGTTTGTTATAAATCTCTTTGAACTACTGTTTGAATGATGTTTGCAGCCGGCAGTACAGTTTTAGTAATATCAGCTGCATCAGCAACAGTCAAAAGTATTGAGAAAAACAGAGCACAAGCCCATCGTAGCCAGCAGAGAGAAACATCACCTTTAACGAAGCTCTTGGCTCCTGAGTCAGCTGTGACCACGGAAAGGCCAGGGAGAATGAGGTTGCCCAGCCAGTAGATGCAAGGGCAGAGAATATGCGAAGACGAAGGTGTTCAGCTTGTGTATGTCAAAGCAAGAACGACATCAGCGAGAGCAGTGGTGGAAAACTGTCTGGATCATCAGTCTCAGAGTGGTGGTTAGCAGGTCATTCTCTGCTTGGAGGCCAGCGACAAGGGGAGCATCGCAGGGGTCTGTTCTGGGACCTCTCCTTCTTGGCATCTTCATTAGTGATATGGAGGAGATGACGGAGTGCACTCCCGTCAAGCTTGCAGGTGACACCGAACCAGCAGGACCAGTCAAGGTGGTCAAGGGCAGGGCTGGTATCCAGAGGCACCTGGACAGGCTGGAGGAACAGCCCAGCAGGAACCCCATGAAATCCAGCAAGGGCAAGTGCCAAGTCCTGCCCCCAAGAAGGGAGAACCCCGGCAGTGACTGGCAGTGACTGGCAATGACTGCCGTGAGTGGCAGGCTGGGACTGCGACGCTGGCAAGCAGCTCTGCGGAAAAGGTCTTGGGGGCCCTGGTGGCAGCAAGCGGGACATAAGCCAGCCCTGTGCCCCGGCAGCAGCGAAGGCCAACGGCATCCTGCGCTGTGTGAACAGGACCAAAGACAGTAGATGGAGGGAAGCGATTATCCTCCTCTACCCAGGACTGGTGAGACCGTATCTAGATGCTGTGTCCAGTGTTGGGACCCCCCCCAAAAAAGAAGGACACTGACAACTGAAGTGAGTTCAGTGGAGGTCAAGAGCCAAATGGTCAGGGCTGGAGCACTTGCCCTGTGCGGAGAGGCGGAGGGAGCTGGGCTTGTTCAGCCAGCAGAAGGAATGGCTTGGGGGGACCTAGCAGCAGGCTTCCTATACCTGCACGGAGGCTCCCAAGAAAACGAGAGCCAGTCTTTACACAGTGGTGCACGGAGGGAGGATGAGACGCAATGGGCAAAATTCAAACAAGAGGGGTTTCAGGTTCAAGAGATTTCCTTCCAACTGGATGTGAGGAAAAAACATTGCTCTGAGGCTCATAAGCAGTGGAGCAGGGTCCCAGATAGCCCGTGGGATCTCCGTCCTTGGAGGTTTTCTAGACTGAACTGGATCCAGCCCAGAGCAACCTGGTCTGACTATGGAGCTGGCTCTGCTTTGGGTAGGAGACTGGACCCTGCAGAGAGACTCCTGCCACCCTAACAACAGAATGAATCACACTATTTTCCTTGGCTGTGTCCAAAGGAAGCATTTGTGATCAGGTCTGGACTGTCATCAGTGAGGCCGGCACTGTCGCTGAAGTGAGCTGTGATACAAGTGATGGTGGGTTTTTTGCTCAAAGAAGACTCCTTGAACTGGAAAAGACCCAGCTCTTCTGGACGTCCTGGCCAGGGCACCTGGCATGGTCATCTGTGCCACAGCCCAGACACCACGAGAGCTGCTGCAGGGCTGGAGCAGGAGGCCAGGGCAGGGAGCTCAGGCCAGGCTCAACCTGGCACAGCCTAAAGCAGACAGAGGGACCAAGGTGGGTCCTGTGCCAGGCAGATTTCATCCCGTGGGCTTAGATCACATTTGTCTGGACTGACTGGAGAGGGCACTTCTCTGCTTGTTGCTCCTCCAAGAATCACAGAAGGGCTGAGGTTGGCAGGGACCTCGGGAGATCATCCAGTCCATCCCCCTGCTCAAGCAGGGTCCCCTAGAGCAGGAGGCCCAGAACTGTGTTCAGTCATATTCTGAATATCTCCAAGGATGGAGACTCCACAACTTCTCTGGGCAACCTGTTCCGGTGCTCTGGCACCCTCATAGTGAAAAGAAGTGTTCTCTTCCGTTCAGATGGAATTGCCTGTGTTTGGGTGTGTGCCCATTGCCTCTCATCTATCACTGGGCACCGCTGAAAAGAGCCTGGCTCCGTTGTCTCTGCGCTACCCTTTCAGGTATTAACACACACAGATAAGGTCCCCTCCCGAGCCTTCTCCTCTCTGGGCTAAACAGTCCCGGTTCTCCCAGTCTCCCCTCACACGACAGATGCTCCAGTCCCTTCACCATCTCGGTGGCTCTTCGCTGGACTCGCTCCAGCAGCTCCATCTCTCCCTGGCACTGCCGAGCCCAGCACTGGACCCAGCACTGCAGACGTGGCCTCCCCAGGGCCGAGCAGAGGGGGAGGATCACCTCCCTCGCCCTGCTGGCAACGCGCTGCCTAGCGCAGCCCCGAGCACCGTGGCCGCCTTGGCCACCAGGGCACGTTGCTGGCTCCCGGTCGGCTTCTCGTCCGCYGGGACTCCCAGGTCCTTCTCTGCAGAGCTGCTCTCCAGCCCGTGGCCCCAGCCTGTCCTGGTGCAGGCGGCTGCTCCTCCCCGGGTGCAGGACTCTGCACGTCCCTGTACTGAACTCCATGAGGTTCCTCTCCGCCCATCTCCAGCCCGTCGAGGTCCCTCTGAAGGGCAGCACAGCCCTCTGGGGTATCAGCCGCTCTGCCCAGTCTGCCATCACCAGCAGACTCGCTGAGGGCACACACTGTCCCATCAGCCAGGTCACTGATGAAGAGATTGAACAGGACTGGACCCAGGACTGACCCCAGGGGACACCGCTAGCTACAGCCTCCAAATGGACTTTGTGCCACTGATCACAAACCTCTGAGCTCTGCCACTGAGCCAGTTTTCAGTCCACCTCACTGCTCATCTAGCCCAAACTTCCTCAGTTTGTCTTTGAGGATGTTATGGAAGACAGTGTCAAAAGCCTTTCTGAAGCCAAGGGACACAACATCCGCTGCTCTCCCCTCATCTTCCCAGCCAGTCATTCCATCATAGACTATCAGGTTGGTTAAGCATGATTTCCCATCTGTGAATCCATGCTGACTACTCATGGTCACTTCTTGTCTCTCATGTGCTTGGTAATGGTATCCGGGATGAGCTGCTCCATCACCTTTCTGGAGACTGGGGTGAGGCTGACTGGCCTGTAGTTCCCTGGCTCCCCCTTCTTGTCCTTTTTGAAGACTGCAGTGGCATTTGCTTTCTTCCACCCTCAGGCGCCTCTTCTGATCACCACGACCTTTCAAAGATGAGTGAGAGTGGCCTTGCAGTGACATTGTCCGGCTCCCTCAGCTCTCGTGGGTGTATCCCAACAGCGCCAACGGACTTGTGTATGTCCAGTTTGCACAAGTGATTCCCTGACCCCATCCTCCTCCACCAAGGGAAAGGCTTCCTTTCTCCAGACTGTGTCCCTGGTTTCCAGGGCCTGGGATTCCTGAGGTCCAGTCTTACCGGCGAAGACTGAGGCAAAGGAGGCGTTCAGTATCTCTGCCTTTTCTGCATCATTTGTCACCAGGGCCCCTGCCCCATCCAGCAGTGGACCCACATTTCCCCCAGTCTTCCTGTTGTTACTGATGTGTTTGTGGAAGTCCTTGTCGCTGTTCTTGACATCCCTCGCAAGATTAAACTCCAGGTGGGCCTTGGCCTTCCCAGCACCAGCCCTGCATACTCAGACAGCTTCTCTTTATTCCTCCCAGGTTACCTGTCCCTGCTTCCACCTTCTCTATACTTCCTTCTTCTGTTTGAGTTTTGCCAGGAGCTCCTTGTTCATCCATGCAGGTCTCCTGCCCCCCCTTACTTGGTTTCTTGTTTATTGAGATACACCGTTCTTGAGCCTGGAGAAGGTGATCCTTGAATATCAACCCGCTATCTTGGACCCCTGTTCCTTCTAGGACCCTATCCCACAGGATTCTTCCAAGTCCCTAAAGAAGTCAAAGTTTGCTCTCCTGAAGTCCAGGGTTGTGATCTGACTCTTTGCCCTGCTCCCTCCTCTCAGGATCCTGAACTCCGCCGTCTCATGGTCACTGCAGCCTTCACACCTCCAGCAAGCCCCTCCGTGTCTGTAAGTACCAGGCCCAGCAGAGCACCTCTCTTCACTGGCTCCTCTACCACCTGTGCTAGGAAGTTTTCATCGATGCTCTCCAGGAACCTCCCGGTTTGCTCGCACCTTGCTGCGTTGTTCCTCCAGCAGATACCAGGGTGGCTGAAGTCCTTCATGGGAACCAGGGCCTGTGATCGTGAGGCTACTTCCAGCTGTCTGTACAAGGCCTCACCTACCGCTTCTTCCTGATGAGGTGGCTGGTAGCAGACACTCACGGCAGTGTCATCCGTGTTGGTCTGCCCCTGCGTCCTTACCCACAGGCTCTCAGACAGCCCGTCGTCCACCCCCAGGCAGAGCTCCCTACGGTCCAGCTGCGCTCTCACGTAAAGGGCAAATTCTCCTCCTTGCTTTCCCGGCCTGTCCTTCCCAAAGAGCCTGTATCCATCCATGGCAGCCTCCAGTCAGGCGAGCTATCCCACCACATCTCCATCACTGCGATGAGATCATACCCTGCAACTGCACACAGAGCTCCGATTCCTCCTGCTTATTCCCGTGCTGCACGCGTTCGTGCACAGGCACTTCCGAGAGGCATCCGAACGCGCTGATTTCCCAGAAGGGGTGCGAGAGGTTTCCCCATGGTCTCGTCTTGTAGGCACTGCCTTGGCTGCAGCACGTGCTTGCGGTACCCCCACCTAAGCCCTGTTTTGTTGAGAGCGTGGTCCCTGCGAGTCTCCCGTCCCCATCTGTCCTGGTTCCTGCCGCAGAAGAGCGCCTTTGCCAGCCTCTCCCTCAAGACCCTCGCGAGTTAAAAGCCACTGCTCCGGTCCCGAGCTAGAAGAAAAAAACGGGCTCCTCTTCAAGCAGGCAGGGCACTCCAGAGAGCACCTGGGGGCTCTCCTGGTCTCTCCGCCTTACCAAGCACTGGAGGTCCGGCACAGGTTGCTGTCTTCGGGCTCTAGGACGTGGAGGTAAGTGAGGGCGGGGAGGGCAAGATTGCCGCCCGCGGTGGGGCAGGGCCTCCTCACGGCAGGACCTTTGCAGGGATCTCCATCAGTGCTACTCGGGGCAACATCCGCACCGGCACCAGGGCTCCCGGGTGATTCAGGCACGCAGGCAGGTTGCGGCTGCTGGTGATGCTCCAAGCAAAACCGCCCCTTGCAGGGGAAATTCATCCTGCGTTACCGCCAGCTCCCCCAGGCCAGCCATCTCCTCAGACTGGGTCTGGACCAGACCAAGGCTCAGGGACTTACCTCCCACGGCTGCATGCTCCGGGCTGCCTACTCCAGCCATCGGGATGTGGGATTCTGGAGAGCAGAGCCAGCTCTGCCTGCAGAAGCAGTGGCTTCCTGGGTGGGTGCAGCGCGGACCCTCCCGCGCGAGGACGGGCAGCTCGGCTCGGCTCGGTAGCCTGCTTCGGGGGCAGCCCGGGAGGGGAGCTGGGGCTCGGACCAGTGCATCACCATCACACGGTCAGGAGCACCTTCCTCCTCCCAGCAGGAGCGACGGGAACCCTCTGCAATACCGTTATCATCAGCGAGCAGCTCTGCTCCCCCACCCGGCCCTTCTGGGCTGGTCAGCGGCGGGCAAAGGTGCAGCTGCACAGGGGAACACTTGACGAGCCATTAGTTGCTGTGAGAAATCACCGTCAGTGCATGTGGGAGAGTGGAAAGCAGCAGGGCAAGTGGGGACTGTCTCAAGGATGGCCCATGTGCGGTGGGAAGGAGGGAGAGAGGTTTTGCTGCCACATCCCCATGTCTCATTGGGTGCAGGATGTCTGAGGCAAAGGGTTTAAATCTGGCGTTTTTCATCATGGGGCTGTGTCGCTGGCTGCTGCATTGCCCCAGACTATGGCAAAAAAAATAGAGTCGTTCCTCTGGGTGCCCGCTGCGGCTGCGCTGTAGCCCTGCGCCTCTGTGCCCGACCCAGCCTGAATTCATCAGCACGGTGAGAGCATCTGCAGCTCTGCAGCCCTCTCCAGCCCTCCTGCAGTGGAGTTATCCGTTCCCTGCTGCTGCTGCTGCAAGTGCCACGGCTTACCTGTCCTCTCTGCACACCGACATCAAACCAAGGGTTTGTTGGTAGCGTGTGATCGGCTGCTTTGCTCACTTCTTTCTCACCTGCTATTATTTCCAAGCGCTAAGCCCCAGTTCAGAGCACAAACCTGTGACTAGCCCTTGCACACCAGCCTCCTACTATTCAATTTCTTCTTACTTTTATCACTCTGGTTCTTGAGGTTTCTCAGTCCTTCCTGTGTAAAAGGCAGGTCGCTGCCTGCGCTGGTGCCGGCTCTACCGTAACTTGTTAGCAGGCTCCTGCAGCGATCCAGCTCAGCAGCGATCCAGCGAGGTCCTGGGCAGAGCCTCCCCCTGCCCCTCTGCCGTGGCGGTGCTCAGCCCTGACAAAACCACCGCCTGCGGAAGCTCACACACACAAAATTTGGCATCTGTGTGGATCAAGCAGCACATCATACAGCTCTGCAGCCAGGGAGAGCTGGAGACAGGAGCTAATTCGGGGGTGGCACTGCTGAGCGCCCTCCTAGGTCTCGTTCCGCCCCAGCTGCCTCCCGGCCTCTCCCAGGCCGGAGCAACGCGGCTCCGAACGCGGCGGGCTGCTGGGCTGCTCCTGCACCGAAAGGCACAGGGCTTTGGATGGGGCCGACCGCAGGAAGAGAGCTGGTCTCAAAGTTCCAGAAAATTGGGTGATATAATCATTAAGGCAACTGTCAAATGTAGGAAAAATAAGTAAAACCCCCTTGTTAAAGGATACATTGATCTGGGAGGCTACCGGAGAGCTTGGCCAGCAGTGTTCGCAAATCTGGTAGCAGCCACATCCAGGACAGAGCAACAAGTTCAGCTGCCAGTGTGCGAGACAAAGAGGAGTGACGCTTTTGACAGAAAGTTCTCCTTCCAATATTAAAATAAAAAAAAAAGTTGAAATTTTGGAGATGAAGAGAGAAACAAATCAGAACTAATAGCAATATACTTCTCAGTGAAAGGATTAAAGCTCTTAATCTACATTGAAACAAAGACTGAGGCTGATCACAGTGCGTGAGCACTTCTTCAAGGAGAAAGTGCTATGAGAATAGCGGCTCCTTAACCTGGAAGAGAGTGACTTAATGAGGATGGATGAGACAGAGCTGACATTCAAGCAATTCC
Organism: Casuarius casuarius; assembly: GCA_003342895.1. Lineage (NCBI taxonomy): Eukaryota > Metazoa > Chordata > Aves > Casuariiformes > Casuariidae > Casuarius > Casuarius casuarius. Next base: position 1,245,598 of record PTFA01000265.1, read on the forward strand.
AACAGGAAATGAGGCACGGTTTTAAATAGTGCCTTTACTTTAGTAAATAGTCATAAGAAAAAAAACTCCCAACAGAAGCCGTGACTTCTCCATTGCACAATGCTTTAAAATCAAGACTGAGACATGGGAACGTGCTTTGGACAGAGAAATTAAAAACAGATTAATGGGTGCAAAGCAAAGGTACCAACCTGAGATTTAATCATCTTGTTTAATCTAGTGAAGAAACTACTGAGACATGGCAATTGGCCTCAGCTGTTAAAAACACATCTACAAAGAGGAAAGGAATACTTTTTTGTCCTATTCACTTTAGCCTTAAATAAAGGCAATGGGCCCCCACATAGATATCAGCAGATATCTCTAATGGAAGGAGAGGGAAATGAATTAATAGCTTGTCTGGGGACAGTGTTGACTCCTGATCACTGGGGTTTTGTGAGAGACGCCTGGCCAGTTACCCGCGAGGAGAAGCAGCTCACAGCTGCCTGCACCAAGGCAGGCAAGCAGAGGCGATGCCCTCCGGTTTTCGAGCGTGCAGCTTCCAGGTCAGACTGGCAGGGAGCTACTGCCGCGAGTTCAGCGGTGTGCAGCCCTTTCCTGCACCCGAGCTGCACCTCAGCCCCGCGAAAAACCAGGTCAGAGCCCGGCGCTGGCCCCACCGCAGCCCCTTGCAAACACCCTGCTCGGTGATGCTCCTTTTTCACACCAGCCTTTTTTTTCCCCCACACCTTGTTCTCTGATGTGAGCTTCAGAGAGAGTTTAAAGTGCTGACATCTACTGAGGCCGAAGGAAAAGCCCTGTAAGGCTGGGGAGAACAGGACTTCTCCATGCACAGCACCGAGCTCCCTTGTGGCTCCCCAGGTGCCCTGTACCGTCACGCAGCCACGCCGTGCGCTGGTGCCGTCCAAAGCTGGTCGTGTCTGAGCTGCGTAGCTGTGTGCTAAAGATCCTCTGGCTCCTCTTCCTCGCCAGGCCGAGAACCTGGCTTTGGACGGGCCGAGCACGGGGGTGCTCCTGCGCTGGGCAGCGCCTGGAGCCGGTCTGCACCCCAGGACGAGGCGGTTTTACCCTCTCTCGCAGTCCTGCTTCTTCAGCAGCCTTGCAGAGGGCTGCGCGCTGGGCCAGGCTGGATGAGCACACGGAGGGACAGAGCGGCCTGGCCACGGGAGCTGCAGCAAACGGCTGCCGGTCACGGGGAACCGGCGCTGCGGGCAGGGGCAGCCCTGGCTGCGGGAACCCCGCAAGCCCCATCTCTGCCGGCCCTCGGCTGAGGTTTATGGGGGGGACCACTGCCCCACGTCCCTCGCGTCCTGGGGAAGCAGGCAGCACGGCTTCACATGCCGGTCAGCAAAGCCCTCGGTACGGGAAACAGGGAGACAGTGAGCAGGGCAGGGGGCCAGGCCGGGGGACATCTCTGCCTGGGTCTGTGAGCTGCCATCCTCTGTGGCTCTGGGAGGACAAGGTGGTGAGTCACCCTCAGCTAAAACACGTTTTCTTAGCGGCTGGTTAGCACAGAGCAAAGAACCCAAAAATGGCAGAGAGGAGACAGGGCGGTTAAAAAAAACAAAAAACAAAAAAACAAAAAACTCCTGTAACTGGTGCAGGGCAATGCCACATCCCCAGCCCGATGGCCAGGGACGAGCGGGGCGCTGGCATCTGGGGAAGGATGCCACCGCGACTGGAGGGCGGTGAAGCATTAGGCACCGTAAGCACAGCTAATGGAGGCAAAGAGAGACCTGCCGGGTGCTCACCGGGACAGAGGGTGGGCTGGCTGGAGAAAACACCTCCTTCAAGGCCAGGAGGTTTGCGTAAGTCCGGACACGGACACATGCCGGGCTTTATTTCTGCTATGTGATTCTCTTGCAGTCCGGTCCCCAGTGCTGAATGGCAGCTCTCCGGGCTCTAAAACCGCAGCGTCTGTGAGATGCTGTCAAGGGAGGCTTTCAGCCACTGCGGCAACGGGACCCAAGCCATCCTGCCGGTGAAACCATGGCTGTCCCACGTTCACCACCTCTTTGCAGTGCTCGTTTCTGACTGCAGACAGACCCAGCAGGGCCCATGGCGGAGGAGAACCAGACTCAGGTGACAGAGTTCATGCTTCTAGGCTTTTCCCAGGGGCAGCCCTTCCTCTTCCTCCTCTTCCTGGCCATCTACCTGGCCACGCTGCTGGGGAACTCTGCCATACTGGCTCTCGTCTGCCTGGATCCCCGTCTCCACAGCCCCATGTACTTCTTCGTCGGCCACCTGTCCGGCCTGGATATCTGCTATTCGTCGGTGACGGTGCCCAAGATCCTGGCGAACGCCCTGCGCCCGCGGGCAGCCATCTCCTACGGCGGCTGCCTGGCGCAGACGTTCTTCCTGCTGGGGTGCGCGGGGGCCGAGTGCGCGCTCCTGGCGCTCATGGCCTACGACCGCTACGCCGCCGTCTGCCAGCCCCTGCGCTACGCCCAGGCCGTGCGACGGGGCGTCTGCGCGGGGGCCGCCGCGGGCTGCTGGCTCTGGGGGATGCTGGACTCGGCCGTGCACACCTTCCTGGCCTCCACGCTGTCCTTCTGCGGGGCTGCCCGGCTCCGGCACATCTTCTGCGACGTCCCCCCGCTGCTGAGGGTCGCGTGCCGCCATACCCGCCCCAGCGAAGCGGCGCTCCACGCCACCAGCATTTTCATGGGCCTCGGCCCCTTCCTCTTCGTCGTCCTCTCCTACCTCCGCATCCTGGCCGCTGTCCTCAGGATGCCGGCGGCTGTCGGCCGGCGCAAGGCCTTCTCCACCTGCGCCGCGCACCTGCTCGTGGTCGCCCTCTATTTCGGGATGGCCAACCTGAACTACAACCGCCCCAGCGCCGGCTCCTCGCCCGAGGCGGACGTGCTGGTCTCCGTGCTGTACTGCGTCGTCGTCCCCATGCTGAACCCCCTCATCTACAGCCTCCGCAACCAGGAGGTGCGGGGTGCCCTGAGCAGGGTGCTGCAGGGACGGGGCCGACGGGGCTCCCTGGGCAGCGGCTCGTGAGCAACGCGAGGGCTGGGACGAGGAGCTGGCTCCACTGGCGTGGAAACAACTCCGGATCACAGGGCTGTGGGAAGTCTTTGCAGGAAGAAGCGGGTTCAGGGCCCCCTGTTTGGGGAGGGGATGCTTGCAGCACACCCCCATCACTCATCCGGCCTTGGCACATCACCGATGGCAGAATGGCAAAAAAAAAATCACGCTGAGAACAAGCTTATAATCCTAGGCTCATTCTTTATTTTGCGTGTATCTCATGCTGAGCTTGGCACAGGCCGTGCTGCTGCAGCACCACTACTGGGGCTGAGCAGCTCGAGCCCTAGAGCTGCAGCAGCGCAGCGAGATGGAGGGAGCTCCTTGCCAGGGAAGGACAGCAGCCGGCAGCAGCACCGTCTGCCCTGGCCTCTGCCCCCCTCCCCGCCCCCAGAATATAAAATTCTTGGGTTATCACTTCAACTGATTCTAAAATTTTTCATCGGATTACAAAACTTGAAGGGAGANCCCCCCCCCCATTTCCAGAATGGGTATTTAGACACATTTCGAACATTCCTGATCTTTAAAGTTCGCCTTTTCTGTAACTCACACACTGCTGTTGGTGGTACATCTGGAAGAGCTGTTTGGACACGAGCACTGCAACACACCATCAGGTGCTCTGCAAAAGGCAATTTCACGTGGCACCAGACATGTCCCGACCCCAAGCAAGACCCTGAGCTCTGCCTTGATGTTGCTCGTAGCACTGAGCTGGGCCCTGCACGGGGCAGGAGGCAGTGGTTCAGCGTGCAAAGTCTGGCTTTAGCACAGGCACTGTCAGTCCAGGCTCCTTCCACATAGGCTTCGGCACCGATTCTGCCGGGTTTCTCCAGGCTGCCACAAACGCTCTGCAGTGTTTTGTGCACGAGCATGGCAGCTGGCAGCGTGTGCAGACCACCCACTGCTCCCAGCGCTTTGGTCCAACGGCGAGTTATGAGCGCTGAGCTGTGAGCTGCCATCGCTTAGCTGCTCACCAGAAACGCTTGCTTTGCTACGTAGCTGCATGAACTGGAAATGACGTTGTTCGGAGCAGTGCAGCTGCGGACGCCAGCAGCACAGAGGGGTGGCTGGTCATGCAGGACAGCCACCCCGTCCCGATGCCACTGTCTTGGCTCAACCTCTCACCTGGGGAGGTGGGAGGGGGAGGGGGGGGGCACAAGCAAGGGCTTTGCAACAGGGTCGCCGCTCAAAGGTTTGCACGGGAGTCGTGGCAATACCGTGGCTGGCCAAGCCCACCAGCTCGGCATGCACCAGCCAGCAGATACCCGTGTCAGGGCAGAACCAGGTCCATGCCACCCATCAGCGCAAGGGTCTGCACGAGGAGGGAAGCCGGCGCAGGCCAGGCATTGCTGCAGCAGAAACCCTGGCTGGGCTTCAGAGGGGCGCGTTGGTTGGAGGGGGCCAACACACGCTCAGCCCTAACCCACTTCCCAAGGAGCACCCAGCGAAACCCAGCCTGTTCCCGGAGAGACCTCGAGCAGAGGCAAACAAGGGGACTGTGAGGTACACAGCTCACTGGGAGCCGTTCACCAGCTCTCGTTAGTGCTCAGCACAGAGCAATTCTATTCCTCAGGGGAAAGAAAAAAAACCTCTGCAATCCCTGCGTTGGGCTGGCCTGTTATATCTACCCAAACAGGTTGCAGACCCTTCACCCAGCTCTACTTTTCACATACCTTTTTTCCGATCGTAAAAGTTTATGGAAATGCCCTTTCTTCAGAGTCTCACTAGGACACATAACAGACCCCCCCCCCCCATAAGGCCCGTTCTGGAGAGCCCCCAGGGAAGAAGAGCCAGGACACAAAGGGTGAACTGCGTGAGAAGATACTGGGAAAGCTATTGCTAGAAAAACCCTCCACAAAACTCATATTAAAAATACCAATTTCTTACTCAAATCAGAGTGCACCTTTACCATGACCGTACAGCCATGGACTGTGGAGTGACTTTTCTCAGTCTCCAGCACTGAGAGCTGATGCCGTGCTGCCCTCCAGGAGCTCCTGTGAGCTTGGCCTTGTCCAGGTCAGGATGGTCCAGAACAACCCATGAGCAGCCCTGACCCGTGAAGGCAGAAGGCACCGCAGCAGGGCCCTCCGCAGCCCTGCCGTCGGCAGCTGGCCGCTGGGCTGGAAGCGCTCCTGCAGCCTCTCGCACGCTGCGCGGTTACTCGTCATTGCTAACACAGCATGTAATTCATTTATTCCTACTGTGATGGCATTTGCACACCCCAAATTAAAACAACTGACTCCTGCAGTGGGAGGTCAGCATGTGGCCTGGGATGTACTGGTTTAGGGGAGGGCTGCAGTTTGCATGGGATTTCTACTGAATTCTGCTTTAAACATTGAAAGTAAAAAATTACACATATATTTCCTCTTGCCCTGCTCCCCATCTGCTCAGCCTCTCCCCCCGCCCCCCCCCCCCCCCCCCCCCCCATCTGCTGTGGAGAAAGGCTGGAAATAGGGAACTTCCCCACTGCCCAGGGAACCGAGCCTGCAACTGATGCAGTAGGGGCACGTGAGAAGGGGAGGCTGTGCTTCAGCACAGGAGTCAAAGCACCCAAAGGAGCGAGACAGGCTCCTCTGCAAGAGCAGAAGCCTAACTCGCATGCGTCACATACCGAGCGGAGGAGACAGTCCAGGGCACGCTGGAGTCCTTGGCTAGAGACAAGCTGTGGGACTGCTCTTCCTGCCCCACCTGCACACGTATGCTTATTTGTACTATTTATTGGAGCAGTTAATAGCAATAACAGAGCCCTCTTGAAAATATTCTATTGCCTGTGTCCAGTGGCAGCTGCTCAGGTTCGTTTGCTAGATTGAAAGGATTTCACTAGCAGAATATTCCTCTAGGATGGGATCCCCAGACAGGGACCAGGATGGCTTTTAATATACTCTTTGTTAAGTGAAGCCTTTCGACATTTTTATCTAGCTCCAGGACAGATTTTTCCAGGATCATTCTTCTCAGAAAATAATTTTGCACCCCTCCCCCTTTTTTTGAACTTCACCCCAGAAATGACACATCCCCCCAACAATGTTCTTGGCCCACAGAGGAAAACCAAACAAGTCATCTGCTACTTTAGCAAGATTGTCCTTTATTTTCAGTGAGCCAGCACACACCTCTCCTGTTTTATGGGACAGCTCAGTACAGCCAAGCTTGTGTCTGTATGCAGGAAAACAGAGCAAAGTTCACTGTGAGGGTGAAATGTCCCCAGGTCCCAGCCCTGAAATGTGCCCAGGTAGACAAGGCTCATGTTTCTCTACCCCACACTGCAAACATGGTTTATCCTGCATGTGGAAATCCTGGTTAGAATCAGAGATGAGTTCAGCCTTCACTCTGCTCTTTTCCCTTGGCCCCTGGGTTAGAGGAGGCCCAGGGCCATGGCCTGGGACAACATCTCTTATTCTACAGCTGTAAGTTCTGGACTGAGCCCCAAGAGCAAAGAGGGGTTCTCGGAGGCAGACGGCAAATGACAACTTAAAAGGAAAAGGTCCCATACTCATGTCCCTTTTGCTTTGACTAGATTAGAGCTGGTGTTTCTAGTCTGCGAATTGCCCTGTTGTGAACAGGAATGAACACACTTCCCCTGCAAACCTGCTGGTTGGCATGTGGAAATAGAAAAACTGGAATAGTCTAGAGAGAAAAGATGTCATGTACCTCACCCACACACTCGTCAAACCATCCCATCTTCCCCACCTGGGACTGGATGGGAACCAGAACCCATCTGAGGCACAGGCCAAAACACTCAAACACTGCCAGTTTTCTCGTTGGTACTTCTCCCATGTAGAAACACCAGGATGAGCCAAATTAAGCTAATAACACGTAAAATGATGAAGCAGAGAGAAGCAGAAGTTTGAAAGGAGGCCGCTCGGGCAATGCTGGTCTCATTGCAGAAGCTTCACATAATTTGCTGGAAAGAGGCCTACTTTGCCCCGGCACTGTCCCCGCCACCAGCCTTCATCCACCATTTCGATGTGTGTGATTGTGTCATCGGGATCAAAAGAAATCTCATCATCTCCATCTGCAAAATTGATCAGAAGAACAGTCATAGTCCAAAGATACATAAGCAAGAGAAGGGGCAAGAATAACTCCTGAGAGAGCTGGTCTGGCTGAGAGAGCTGGTCTGGCTCACACTCGCGCGCATGCACACACACACACACACATACATATACACACGCGTGCGCGCGCACACACACACACACAGGAGGGGAATACAGAACAGCCAGGCTGAGAGGACTCAAAGTTCATCTCATCCAACCCCTCTCCCTGAAACCAGCACAGATATAGCAGAGGAAGGATTAAGACTTCACGGATGAAAGATGAAACTTCGATGTTCCCGAGCTATGTCTCATTCTGCCTTCCAAGAGGAAGAACAACCTTGGTTTAAACAACCAAGTCGAAATCCTTCCACCACCACTGATGGTGTCACTGCCTCTCCCACCCCTGCGGCCAGCTCCCAGTGCCTCTCTTGGCAGGCCGACTGCCTTTCCTACACCCTGGATGACAGACCCACCTCCTTGGTAATCGTAGAGAGCCACTGCACACGTCCCAGGGCTCTCCACCTCGTAAACGTTGTCCGTTTTCCCTGCAGAAGACAGGACAGACAGGTGAGAAAGAGGCTGGCAGCAATCACGTAGATCTGGTCTGTGCCACCCTCCCGTCAGCTGTCAGTCCCGGGGTGGACCACATCCAAGCCCTGTCAGCAGGGAGAGGTGCATCACGGCTCAAAGCAAGGCGTGACTTGTCTCCACTTCTTCAGCGAGAGGATGGGAGAGGCTGTCCTGATACTTCGTGTTCCTCCTCCCAAGAAAGAGGCTGTACTTAACTCCAGCCTCCCCCTTTTTCACCCACAGCACCAGTGAGGTTGTGACGGAAACCTCAACAACAGGTTGGACGCCTGCCCTAATCCCCGCACCTCGCTCATCCCAGGGGACACTGCCAGACCGGGTCTCACAGCAGGGCTTTGAGCAACAGGCAGAACTAACAGGGCATGCCCAGAGCCCAGTGCAGGACTGGCAGTTCCTTCCTCGGAAACTGCACCAAGGAAAAGAACCTCAGTCCAAGTGCAGCCCACAGCAGCCCTCCTGTCCCACTGCCCGAGTCTCGCTCCAGTAGAGATATCCACAGTCTGGCCCAGGACTCAGTGCAGCTGGTATCGCACCTCAGAGCGGGGCAAGGGGGTGCTGGAGGAACAGGTCCCCATCACTGTGGCCTGCTGCCCTGACAATGGTAGACGTCAGGATACAAAATCCTCTGCAGTCTGTCCCACGCAGCTGGTGCAGAGCAGACAGAAAACGAGCTCCCTGCCCAAGACAGGCTCTTCCCTCAGCACTCACCCAGGCAGGGCTGGCTCTGGCTGGGCTCCTCAGTGGGGATCTCCTCGTAGTCCTCCCCGCCATCCTCTCCATGGTCACAGATGGCAGCCGGCTTTCCCAAAGGCTCTGGCAGCTCCTCGTAGTCAGCACCCATGCTGGTGCTGTCACAGTAGTCAGAGGACTCCGGCAGCTCCTCGTAGTCCCCGCCATCCAAACTCTCACTGTAGATGGGCTGGTCCTGGCTGGGGGACTTGCACAGCTCCTCACCCAGATCTGCTGGCCTTGGTGGCAATGTGGGCGGTGTTTCGTCACCCACCACTTCTGTCTTCTGCTGTGAAGTGAGGAAGTGACAGGAAAGTCACCCACAACGCATCCACTGCAGGCAGCTCTCCCACGGCTGCACAGTGCCCGTGCAAGGCAGCCTGCTTCCTTGCAGATGCCTTTAGTGCTACCACGAAACGAACGGAGAACCATTCTCTGCACAACGGAGGAACAGCTCAGTCACGAGTTCTGGGCTGAACTGGCACCTGGGAGCGCTGTGCAGCCATGGGGGGAAAGGAGACCCTCGTGTCTCTGCCTTCGCAGCTCACTGCTACTGCCACTGCCCTCTCCCAGCAAGCAAAACCACAGACCGGCTCAGAAGCTGGGAGTTCCTGAAACTAGAAAACTAGAAGCCCAGAGGGGCTTTTATGCAACTACTATGTAAACACTGGTAGCATTTAAAACCCCTACCAAAGTCAATAGATGACAAAACCTCTACACTGACGTCTCTACCAGCACAGCATACGCGCACCATCGCTGCTGTTCATCACTCGTGTTTAGACCTATCCCACGTACTGAGCTGCAGCTCACTGCACCACCACTGTACGGACCCCCCCCAGAGCCCATCTGCACAGTGTAAGTGCCGTGCATGTGTCCCATCCCCACCCCAAAATTTTCCCCCACCCCATTCCTTCCCAACGCCCTCCCCACTGTGACTGTGCCCTGTTCCTGCCCACGCAGCCGCCCCGTGAAGCACGGCCCCCTCCTCCCCAGGAGGATCCAGCCCCTCTGCCTGCTCCTCTTCCCAGCCAACCTCGCCTGCCTCCTGCTCTCCCCGTGACACAGGCCCTTCTCTGTCAGCTCTCCCGGGGACCCTTGCTGAAACGGCGGCAGGGGCTGCTTCTGTGTGGTCCTTGTCCTCTCTGTGTCGGATTTCCTGCTGGAGAAAAGTCATCAGGAGACCCTCAATCCCACTGAACAAGGCCCAGAACAATGCCCACTCCCATTCCTGATGGGGCGATTCTGAGACGAGCCGACATCTCTTCCTGCTGAAGCCTGTTCGAGCTCCCACAAACCTGCCCTGGGAACCGGACACTAACTGGGCGGTAACTGCTACGTGGTCTGCAGGAAATAGCCTCAAGAAGGGGATGTATGAGGGAGTGTTTTACTGGAGAAATCCTGTCCACACATCCAATGCAGCAGCACCACAAAGCAGAAGGAGGTCTTGTAAACCTGAGGGTCTGGATAGTAGTTTGGAAAACCCTGAATGCAGACTGCTGGAATGGGGATACCGGGGATATTGTGCTTGCCCTGCATTTACCAAGCACCAGAGGCAAGAAGGAGCCTAGGCTAAACCGCAGAGGGTCATCGCTAGACACAGACAGGTTCTGGTCTGCAGGCCAAAAGGGGCAAAATCCAGTGCCAGCGGGGGAGTTCAAGGCCAGTCCCTGGCAGGTACGGGGAGACAGAACCAGACTGAACAGAAGGAGATGGACCTGTGTGGCCCCGAGGAAAGGTCTGCTCTGCAAGCCTTGGGGGCATGGGAAGATGCCTGCGGCTCACCTGCTGCCGAACCACCTGGCGCTCCCGAGCCTGCCGCCTCATCCGCTCCTCTTCCACCAGCCTCCTGCTCTCCTCGTCCGCCAATTTAGCCATGTTTTCAAACCGCGACCGCAGGCTGCTGGCACCACTGGAAGCTGCTGCGGAGAAGAGAGCTGCCCAAGCCTCCCCAGTGGCTCACGTCCACCGCCCCATCCCGCCTCGACATGTCCAGGGCCAACCCAGACCTCTGCCTCTCCCAGCCGAACCTGCGGTACAACCACCTTCTCCAGCCTCCAGCCACTTTCTCCATCCCCCCCCCCCCCCCCCCCCCATAGCACATGCCCACCAGTGTGCCGCTAAGCTGGGGATGTGAGACCTGTAATTTCCCAGCCGGCCCAAGGCTGGTACCCAAGCATCTCACCCGCCTCCACTGGTCTTGTCTTCTCGTATGAGGAGGTTGGAGCTGCCATTTCGTTAAACCCAGCAGCACTCTGCGAGAGGAAGCAAACAAAGCGTGCAGCCTGTTAGGCAAGGCTAGTGCTGAACCTCAGGGCAGTTTGGTGCCTGCAAGCAAGTCACAGCTTTGTTCCCAGGTGTGTCCTCGATGGTAAAACTGCCACAGTCCTGCGGGAAGGGAGGCTGCTGGCTGCAGTCCTGCTCTCCCTTCCAGACCTCCAGCTGAAGACAAAGGCTGTTCCTGTAAAGAGGAGATATTCCAAGAGCCAAACAGGCCACACGGAGCTGAGCAGAGGCGGCCGAACAGTGGTAAGAGGATTGCTGCGTGAGGCAGGAAGGCTGGGGGCAAGAGAGCTCACGGGTGCAGTGAGGGGCTGGGGATGTGCCGGCCAGTCTACCTTTTCCTGAGGTCCGGGGACCTGATGTACTAGCTGTGCCAGATCCATCCCCTGCGATCCCGGAGGTACGGAGTGTGGGAGCACAGTCCCACCAGGGGAAAAGCTGTGGCTGTATAACCATGAAACCGTACGGCCCTTCAGCAGGCCACTGCCTGCAGTTTGTGTGCACAGAGCAGAGGCTGGAATACATCGAGGAGAAACTGTGCGCACGAACATCTGAGGTATTGCTGGCCTTAGCGGGGTGTGAAGAGATGGCTGAACTGGCAATAGCATCGATGGGGGGTGGTTGTAGCAAAAAGAGGGTGAGATTGAGGGTGCTTTTTTCCCATACATATTTGTAGTTACTACTAGACATTAAACTTCAAGGTTAGTTATTTGGGAGTTTTTTGCCTTCCCACCCTAAATTATATCTGTGACTTTTCCCACAGGCTCTACTAACACACATTTTTCAATGCGCACTCACAAATCCTATTGCAGCCATGCAGAGAGAGGAAGAAAGACAAAAACTCCAAGAATAGTCTTTACCTACCACTGCAGTGCCTCAGGCACGAACCTAGATGACAAAATGCTGTTTCTACTTCTCGTAGAAGCAGTAAAAGGAAACTGCAGGTGGGATGCAACTTGCAGATGAATACAGCTACGTTTATGTCTGTACATGCAGGTGTCACCACATGGACTGGGTGTCTGAGCTCTTGCCACAGTCTGTGGAGCCCAGAGAGCAGCTCAGCTCACCTTAAAGTAAACCGACCTGAGCAGGCAAACAGCACTTCAGGCTCTGCTGAACGCTTGGACCAGGTCTCCACAGACCGTAGCAGAGACATGTTTACATGACAGCATTTAAAATTAGGTGTTGAAGAGTAAGAGCCGAATCTCACACTTAGTGTTCAAAAATTTGACAATGGGGAGTTCACATTGCCTAGGGTATATTATGCCCTAAGCTGGAGCAAGGAATTCAGCATTACTCCAGTGCCTGAAAACCAGGCAATCAAGAACTCAGGTACCTGCCTGACTAGCCTTAATTTTGCCATCTTTGATTTTGCTTCAATACTCCCAAAATAAACTCATGTTCCACTCTGAGTTGATCAGGATCCTTGCCCTGCCTCTGCATCCAAGTGCAGCCTGCTCCCCAAAATGGCCCACAGCTATTGACCTCTGCACAAGCGCTCACCTAATTCGATATGCTTTTTCTGTCACATACACAGTGCCTTGGCTTTTGGCATTGCACCTCCACTAGCTGTTGTTAAACTCACAGGCCATCCTAATCTCCCCCCTAACGGGTAACTGTCCGTGGGCAGGACGCTATTCCCACTCTGCTGCCGGCACAGCCCACACGTGCAGCACTGAAGGGAACATGCTGGATTGCTGCAGGTATGTGTTTATCTCCTTTCCTGGCTCAGGGCCCTGAAGAAAGGTCCTCACCCACTTCGTCCAGCTCCTAACTATAAATTGCGTGGATCAGGGATATTTGTACTGCACCAGGCACAACACTGTGCCCAACGACAGCCAAAGCACGGTTCAGGGAAGGAACCATTTCCTCCTCCTTCAAACGCCCCAAAGCCTCCCCACCACGCAGGACTCTCATCTAGGCTATGCCCATCTTTGCAGATCATCTTCCACTGGCAAGACCTGCTCGCATCTTTCCTAAGCAAACTTGCGGGGTAGCTTGCCAAAGCGAAAAGTTAACTCAAGTGCCCGAGACCGTCTGCATTTAGACGGTAGATGAGCCTTTGCCTGGATTCAGCCCAGACAGGAAACACAGCAGCAACCTGGATGAGTTCCTCTCACGCAAGGTTCGGCCTGAAAACCCCAACCACGCTGGGGTTCGTTGAGGTATGCAGGCAGGTGACTGAGCCCTGACCTGAGATCTCGCTAGCAGAACAGACCCTGAGAAACTCCTGGACATGCCAAATATAACAAATAAGAGCGGGAAGCTGATGAGAGTTCCAGACAGTGCCGAGAGGAAGGGCAGATTTCACAGCTGGTTAAGGGGCAGTGATGAGAGGGGGCCAAGCCTCACAGATAACTGAAGGGATTGCTGGGGTCCTTTTGCGGAGTGAAATCTGGCAAAGCCGGCACTACACCAGTAATAACACAGAAGTCCAAGATGACACAAACATCAAATTTGTGTACAGCTAGAGCAAAACTAGGAGCAATGGGGAAAAAGCAACTGGGGGTGATTTATTTGGGAGGAGGCAAGGGTAAAGAAAGGGAGGAGCCAAGGCAGATGAGGGAGAACTATAAGCATGGGAAAACAGAGATGGCAGAGCAGGGATAAAAAGGACCAGCCAGACATACGCAAATTGTTGGTCAGTTCACCCGAGTACAGCAGAAAGCACTTCACTAATCTGGCTCTGCTCGTAGTCAAACTAGCAAATCCAGCCCCAGGGCAAAGCAGGTCTATGACTGTTCAGTCTGAGCAAAAGCAGCTGAGAACAGAAAAAAGTCTTTCTTCCTTGCATCCCGGTCTCGCCAAGCTGCACCGTTCTGCACCGTCTGGTGTTACACTGGACCGGTCCCCTCACCCCTGCAATAGCTGTGCACTGAGCAGTGGGACCTTGTCTGTCTGTCTGTCTCTCTCTCTCTCTCTCTCTCTCTTTCTTTCTTTTCTCTTGCAGCCATGCCAAGATCAGTGGCCATCAGGAGGAAATTGCAGGCTACTGCATACAGAGACTTACCTTATCCACTCTGTCCTTCTGGACCCCATAACGGCCTCCAAACCCTTTAGCATAGTCTGTATGGAAAAAGTGAGACTATTGTATAGTATTTTATATTCTATATGCACCTGCTTCAGTGTGCTGTGACTGGTGACATGACTTAGCTTTGCTTTGGATTGAAAGGCATGTCTGTGGGCTAGCTGCGTTTTATCACTTCATCATGAGTGGAGTGTCACATGTTGAACTAAATAAAGTAGAGACAATGGAGGCAAGATGCTCTACAAAGTAGCCGTTAGGACTAATCCTCCAAACCTCCGAGTGAAGTGCACGGTGCGTGGTGCTGCGCCCTGGCACAGCTGCTTTCAAGGCACTGGGGTAAGAAGCCTGTCATGCCACCTGAATGGAAAGTGGCCTTTTTCACTAAAGCTGGACAAACAGTGCTAACAGTATTCAAGCCATTCCTGGAACCTGATTTGCCTCCTTCCCATGTGCTTGCTTTTTGCGTGAGTTTATGGTCAGGAATGTGCCTGCCAGAGAAGGTGCAGCACAGCCCGGGCAGCCTGGTTCAGGGCCTTGCATTCAATATCCCCCCCCAGTTGATCCAGGAATGCTGTACCCGAGCCCTCTTCTTTGGCAGAGTTCACCCCTGCGTTTGGGGGTTCACAGCGCTTCGGCTGCCTGCACCTCCACAACATGCTGTTCACGTTTGTCTTTCCGCGGATGCATCTCTATCAGGCACAGCTGGTAGCTCGAGGGCTGCGCCTGCTCCAAGGAGACCGTGCCAGCTCCTCCGGCAGCGTTCCCTACCTGTCTGAGATGCATGGGGCTGCACGTCTTCCTGGTGCTCCCAGCCAAGGGCACTCTTGTCCTGACGATCCCGCTGGACTCCAAACTTCCCACCAAAGCCCACAGAATAGTCTGCAGCCACGGGGATCCAGATCGCAGCATGAAGGACAGACAAGGGAGAGAAACAGAAAAACAGCAATACCATGAGGTCAGGCCATTTTCACAGAGGAGAAGGTTATTCCTGCCCAGGACTCAGGGGGAGATGAGGAATGGACACAGAGAGAAGATGGACTGCCCCAACAGTGGCTGCAGCAACAGCCCTCCCTCCTCCTTGGAGCACATCATCTGCCCTCAGCACCTGCCTTGGCTTCCCATGCACTCTTCCTTTAGAGATGTGCTGCCCAGGAGACCCCCGTGCCCACAGAAACCTGTTGCTCCTCTTTGCTCAGCCTGAACTTCTCCAGCAATCTGGCAGGGGCATCAGCCTGCTGCCCGTGGCTGCTCCGTGCTTTCCGTGCCTGCCCTAATCGCCTTGCAAGCACTGGGCGCCCAACACCTCCCACGGCATTTTTGCCACCCGCGCAGCAGGCTGCAAGCACAGCACAGCACCCCGCGCCCCGGTGGGGCACAGTCCCAGCCCCCAGTCCCGACAGCGCTCACGGCAGCGGGTCCTCCCAGCTCACCTCTCTGAGAGTCATGCTTCTCCGCCTGGCTCTTGTAGTCAAACCCCACCGCCGCTTTGTCTACCTTGTCCCTCTCCACGCCGTAACGGCCGCCAAAGCCCTTGGAGTAATCTGAAGAGACGCAGGGAACGAGGCGTTACCTAGTCGCGAGGCTGGTGGGGGACAGAGACAGAGAAGGGGGCAGCACCGGGAAGGAGCACCAGGGAGGAGGAGGAGGGATGATGGATGCCACTGGAATAAAAGGAGTTTGGAGGGGATGGCGCAGAGGCAGGGAGTACCCTGAGGGCCATCTAGGATGAGGGTCCGTGGGAAGGGGTGCGCAGGGCGAGCACGGGCTGCGGCAGCAGGAGACACAGCCGGGGAGGGCAAGGCAGGCAGGCGACCTGCCGGGGGTGGTGGGGGAGGCGGTGGGAGCTCGGCCATCTGAAGAGGCAAAGCCGAGGCAGGACTTGGGCACTGATGGTCCGGTATCTGCCCATCGACACACCTCCAGAGCAAGGATTTCAACCTGTGATCTGCCAGTCTCTGAAAGGTCTCTGAATAGGCGTATTGAGCCCTCAAAAGCACAGAAGAAAGGGCAAACTTTTGCTGTATGGCTTCCATCTGCTACAATGTAACCTCAGCATTTACAGGGCAAATGCTAACTCTGGATGTTGAAGCACAGGCTCAAACCCACGTTTCTGGAGACATTCTCCAGTCCCCCCCCGTCCGCCTCTGGCCTGCTCGACTCTTATGATAGAAGCACAGCACGTCTTCCTGACGCCTCCTCTTTTCACGTCCTCTAAAGTAGCAGTGTATTAACTACTGCAACCTATTCAGTTATCCGCTAAGGATTGCCAAGTTATTCTTGGCCAACGACCTAAGAAATTTCAGCCTCTATCCTAGCTGCTGGCTCTACAGGGCCTCTTTCCTTTCAGAGACCTACTCTTCCAGCTGCATTTCCAAACCCCACTCTTCAGCAGGAGTAAGTCAGTTACCTCCTTTTGCTCCCCAGCCCTGTTCTTACAGGTCTGCCTTTCACAGCAGTTGTGGCTCCTCTAGTAAATTTAGCCTTATCGATCCATGAAGATTTTGCTCTTGAGAAATCAGCACAAAAACATTTTGGACTCAAGAATGGCTCTCGGAATAATATTCACTCCATTCACTCCAGCTTAGTCAGCTGAGGATGAATAAGACAGTAATTGTTAAAATCTCTAATTTCTAGAAATGGCTTCAATTTCTATTGAAGCTGTTCAATGTAACTGCACCTTGCCTTACTTGTAAAAATTTAATTTTGTCCTGAGTGATTTCTGAGATTTACACAGCCTGATAAATTCCTATTTCCATGTCTACAATCTCCTGTCTGATCTCTTATACAGGAATGTGTTAACGTATCATAATTGCACATGATCCATTATGTTAAGATCAACCTAGAATGTCTCAAAAACTCTCCCTTCTTTTATAGCTTCCTCTGAAATGAACATGATCCAATTTTTTTCTTGGGAATGCAGCATGCCTCACATTCATCTACAAGAGTAACAGACCTTGTCCACTCATCCTGTCTTTGCTGTGGAATATTTAAACTAACCTTAGTTTCAGTTCTTGCAATATTCCAGAAAATAGTATTTTGAACCTCTTTTCTTGCTGAATATAGCTGCTTGTATGTACATGTGAAAGTTTGGTTGAATCTTCTCCAGTATTCTGCAAAAGTTCTGGTGCTGTAGAGGCTTTTGTTTCCATATCTGTTGTTCAGCCTTTTCTTACTTGCTGTTTTTTCAGAAAACCCTTCTAAGATCATACTGTGCCTGGGTTTACTGTGGAGCAGTTGCTCAGCAGCACTTGCAGAGGAAAGGGAGCACCAGACCCAGCCCTCTCCTCCTCTGTCTGCCATCTGCCAAGGGAAGGCAGTTCTCTCCATCCAGCCACGACCCAGCTCCCAGCACGGCAGAACGCAGAGGCAGGAGGAACCCACAGCAGAAACGCGGTGACAGAACAGCAGGGAACGGGGCCCTGAGGGTAACTCACCAGGAGCACAAACCTGAAGTAAGTGATGAGCAGGAGGGGGATAATGCAGGAGGCTGAGCTGCAGCAGGTAGCGCAGGACGCAGGCAGAAGGTGAGCAAAGATGAAGATGAGCAGAAGAGAAGATGGGCAAAGCGTTCAGGGATGACATGTGCCCACGGACTTGCCTTTCTGGGACGAGTGTTTCTCCACCTCACTCTTGTATTCAAACCCCAGTGCTGACTGGAACAAGAAGGGGAGGAACACCAGTCAGCCTGACAGCCAAGCTGGGGCTCACCCATCCTCCTCCAGCGCCCTGGGGCCTCGCTAGGACCCTGCTCCACGCCCGGAGCTGCAATATGCAGGTACGTGGCTACCTCTTGGCTGGCAGTCCCCCCACACACACACACACCATCCCCTGCTCTCCCCATGGCAGCGTGCCCAGGAACAGGCCCTCTGCACACCATGCACCCCACGTAAGAGGTCCACAGTCCCAACGCCAAACCCTGCCCACCAGTCCGGCAGCCCTAGCTGCAGGCGAGGCGGCTGGGCAGCACGAGGAACCAGGCAGCGCACGGGGGAAGGGAGTTGTGCAGTCCCCAGCAGTCCCCATCCGGTCCTACCACAGGCAGTCACTGCACATGCGTGACCTGTGGTTTTGGAGATGAGACACACCACAACCTCAAGGACGGTGGCGTCCAGGACAGAAACGCAGCACTGTCTGCGTAGCACAGAGCAAGCGCAGCTGGGCTGCACTGTGCACAGCAGCACATGCAAACCAGAGAGCTCATCTGCATGAGTTCACCACAATTCACCATCAGCCATCGTCTTGCACACAAGGGGTGAGCTGCGTGTCTCAGCGTTGACCACAACGCGTGGCCTGTCTAGACCTGCGCTCATCAGCACTTTGAAAACTGCAGTCACAGTCCTAAACATAGCACAGCGTTTCAGGGACAGCACTGAGCACAGGCCACAAGGACGCGCTTCCACCACCCTGTCCAACCCACCTTGTCAGCTCGGTCCCGCTGGACTCCGTACTTCCCCCCAAATCCCTGGGCTGCATCCGTCTGCGAGGAATGCTTCCCGACATCAGCAACGTACTCGTGGCCCACCGCACACTGAAGAGACAGAAAGATGACGTGAGCCCCCACGCTTGCACCAGCAGCGCGGACAGAGACGCGGGCACCGCGCAGGCACCTGCCCTGCTTCCAGACACTTGCAGCCACCAGCAGACAGGTCCGAACCAGCCAGGCTGCCGCGGCCAGCACCAGCTCTGGTCCGAGACCTGAGAGGCAGCTTCGAGGACAGTCATCCCACCCGAGCATCCCCACGGCCCCCCTGCCAGCTCACCAAGCAGACATTAGGCTGCTGAATATCTACTGCTCCCAAATGCCAGTGAATTAGAGCTAAGTGTAATCACAGGGGAACCTGAGGAGAAAAGTGCAGACAGACACCCAGCCAAAAACCCACAAGCTCCTGGTTTGGCGCACGCTACCCAGGAGCAGTTTGTTGATCCTCACTCTCAGACACAGAAAACAGACCTGGCTGGGACCACCCTTTACCCTGCTGGGGACAGGCCGGGGTCCCACGCTCCTTGGCAGGAGATGGCATGGCCAGGAATTCATCCATGCTCCTTAGGAGAAAGGCCAGAGGCTAAATGATTCCAACATCTGTGGTAAGACTGGACGAAGGCCTAGAAGCTGCTCAGCAAAAGCATCCTTGCTCTGCTCCTGCAGAAGAGCCTGACCATGGCTCCTCCACTTTGACCTCCTAGAAGTCTCCCTTCCTCACCTTGCCGTCCTGGTATCACGCTTATGCATAGTGCCCCCCCCACGCTGAATACTACTGCGGTCTTATTACCGCACCTTTGAAAAGAGGCATTAAAAGCAGAAAGGTACAGACAGAAGTGTGATCAAGATTATCAGAGAATATAAAACAGATTACATATGAGAACAGAATATGTGGACTAGGGCATCATCTCGGGGAGACAGGACAGAGATCTGTAATGAAGAATGTGAGTACGGGATTATTATTCATCATTTCTCCGAGTACAAGTAGGGGGGGCACCATGTTTAATTGCTATGCAGCCTATTTGAAACAAGCAGCAGAAAGTCCTTCTTCACAGTGCTTAATTCAGCCAAGAGGAGTGTTGCAAGGAAGCTATAGAGGCAAACTGCACAAATGGGTTCAAAGAGATCCTGGAGACATACTACGGGTGAGCTAGGCGTGCGAATCTGCGGAGCCACGCCAGCTCTCCACTCCTTCCTGGCAGGATCAGGCCAGAAGACAGGGACACTTTCTCCTTTATGAAACAAAAACTTCTCCACTGAGTCCAGGGAAGCCCTCTACAACTGTTACCTTGTCCATCCGGTCCTGCTCTGTTCCAAATTTGCCCCCGTAGCCATATGAGGCCTTGGGGCCAGTTTCCAGCTCCTTCTTCTTGATGACCTCATGTTCCTCTGACACCTTGTTCCTCAGCTGGTGGATGCTGGCAAGACAGAGAGGACCAGGGCAAGTCACCGCGGGGCTCTGCAGACCTGCGTCGCTGGCTAGAGCGTCCCTGAGCTGCAACGATGGCCAGAGCCCGTGCAGAGCAGGATGTAAACCCGCCATGAGCAGCCAGCACCTGCCCACAGCCAGGCCCCTCTCTGGGGCAGTCCCACACCTGCAGCTGCGGCACCGTGGTGGGGATGATGCTCCCCAAGGGCCTGGGGAAAGACATGCAGAGATCTGCTCAGCGGGCGCAGCCTGTCTCCACCCCCCAGCCTCCATTCATGGCTACACCCTCTCTTTCACGGGGGCCTATGTTCTCCTTTCTCTGTGCGCTACAGAAACGCTGCCCAGGGCAGCACAGGGATGTTCCCAGGCAGCTGCTGGACAGGGGCAGCTTTGGACAGGGAAGGAGCAGAAAGTCCTTGCCGTGGCAGAACAGGCCCATCCCCTCCGGTTGGCCACTCTCTGGAGGTCCTTCAAAGTTAACCCCCTGCAGCATCACAGGCTGTCTGTGAATTTCGACTTTTAGTGCAAAACCAGCATTTTGAACCAAAAGCCAACATGGCAGCAGCCATCCAACGCGGGCTGCAGCTGGCAGAGCCAGGGCGGGCAGGGGGGCAGCGGACCAGGGCAGCCAGGCGCCGAGCTGCAGCACAGCCGCCGTGGGCTCCCCACCACGGGGTGAAGCCTCCTCCTTCCCGGGCCGGAGACGCCCCCCAAGAGGGGCCGCAGGCAGCCACCGCGCAGGCCGCACCGCGCAGCCAGACAGCGCTGACGGCCGCGCCGCGCCCCAGGGACCCGCCGGGAGCCTGGGGGAGAGCGGGCAGGAGCAGGCGGGGCGGGGGCAAGGAGCCCCTCCAGGCACGGCCCGTCCCCGGCCCTGACTCCGCTTCGCAAAAGCCCTTATTTGGCTGATTTCAGTTTGCGAGCGAAACCACCACTTCCATTTCCTGTAATTAGATGTCGCCTCGGCGACAGCCCACCGGCACGTCCGTGCTCCCGAACCACAGGCCTCAGAGCCGCAGGCGCCCCGATCCGGGCCTGGTCCCGCTCTCCCGCGGTGCCGCCAGGCCGGGCCAGACCGAGCCGAGCCGCTCCCGGCCCAGCGGCCGCACTCACTCGATGTGCTCGGCGCGGCCGGAGCCCTCGATGGTTTTGGCTCCCCATCGCTGCTCCTTCTCCGAGATGTCGTTCTGCAAAGCAAACCCGAGCCGTGAGCCACCCCCGGGTCCAGGCCGCCCCGTCCCAGCAGCGGCTGACGGCGTTGGGGGCGGCAGAAACCGGCCCGCGACACCCCGGCCCCCGGGACGCCACCGCCACCGCCACCCCCGGGAGGGACCCGGCCCCCTGCCCGGCCTCCCGCCACCACCCTGGCCATGGCCGGGCCACCGCGAAGCTCCCTCCCTCTCCCTCAGGGAAGAGCTGGCACATGAAAACGTTGTAAACATTAACTGCTTCAGAAAAACACTAGAAAAACACCGAAATTAGCATTTCAGTCAAGGTCAACTGTTCTGCTTCGATTTTGCTATGACTGACTGCACTTTTTTTTTTTCTTTAGGTCTGAAAATGTATTTGGCAAATTGAACTATCAATAAAGTCTTAATATAAGGTAAAACTATATATACAAAATATAATATAAATATTATATAAATTATATTATATAAATTATATAAGCATATAAAATATATTAAAAATATATAAAAATATATAAAATATATAATAAAAATATATTAAAATATATAAAATGTATTATATAAATTATATATAATTATATAAATAATATAAAAAATACAAAGTTTTATTCTGTTCAGCCTTGTTTTTAAATACTACCACAATTAGAAGTATTAAATGAAGTAAAAAAAAGGGGGGGGGGGATTTTGACTGCACTTTTTTGAACATTAGCAATTTGGGGACTTTATGAAGGAGACTTTTCTTTCCCTCCCAGACTAAAATTTCTTAGAATTCCTGTAGTAGGCAAGGTTTAGGCTCCAACCCACAGGACTCCAGCTGTGTCACTACAGAGGCTGCTCAGCAATAAATTTTCCTGGAACGGAAAACAAAATCTCTGCAGAGCTCACAGGGACCCGGGCCACAGCGCAGCCTGGCGCTCCCTGGAGCCAGCAAGAGCAGGACATTGGCTGCACGACGTGCTCCCACGAGGTTTAGAAAAGGATATGAAGAACGAGATACCAGTGTCTTGAGACAGTAAAAAATCATTTAGGTTAA
The DNA here is from genome assembly GCA_003342895.1 of Casuarius casuarius. Lineage (NCBI taxonomy): Eukaryota > Metazoa > Chordata > Aves > Casuariiformes > Casuariidae > Casuarius > Casuarius casuarius. Next base: position 1,267,401 of record PTFA01000265.1, read on the forward strand.
CCAAATACGAGGCGACAAAGCAGTGAAGAAAAATCTTGTAATACCAAGTGAATAGGTGGTAAAACTGTAAATGAAGGTTAGTAAGTGCAAAAGCAAGGCATGTGGGAAAAAAAATCCTAACTATATCTACACAATGACAGTTCCAAAATAGTTATCATCATTCAGGAAAGGGTAAGAATTGCATAACTGGCCAAAAAGCTGAACTATGAGTGAATTATTAGGAAAGGAATAGAGAACTAAACAGAAAACAGAAATCATGACATTGTCTTAATCCAGGGGGCTCCCACAGGCTGAGCACTTTTACACTCTCACCATCTCGCCTAGAAAATAAAAGATATAAACAGAAAACAAGGCAATCCAGAGGCACGGAGCTGCATCTCTACAGGGTGACCCTAAATAACGTGGGAGTCTTCCATTTGGAAGAGACAAATAAGGACGATTTTGGAATCCTGTAAAGTTATGAACAGTGCGGGAAAAACAAAATGCAGTTTCCTGCAACGACAGCTGCGGGCAGGACTTAGTGACATTGTCAGGCAGCAGGTTTAAGCACTCTGCTCCTTTAGTGATGTTACTCGTAGTCAGGCGCGGGAGACGCTGAGGTTGGAAGTTCCGAAGATGAAGGATAAATGGGGTCAGAAACAGCTTAGGCAGACTGCCTGACAGCAACCCCGCTGGGGCCGAACAAGCCCGATGGAGCGGATATTCGGGGAGCCACCGAACCGGCAGCACCTGGGAGCCGGGCGGGTGCCCGGGGAAGTTCTCCTGTTTCTTGCGGGTTTCCCTGAGCTCTGCAGAGGCCACGCGGGGGGTGGGTGGGACATGGCCAGCCCTGCACAGCCCTGAGGGCCGGTGAGCCCATCACACCACCGCCCTCCTCTCAGTGAACCACCAGTCATCACAGCAGGCACTCACCACAAAGTCAGGGTCCGTGTCCCAGTCGTCTCCCTGGGACTCAACCTTCACTGACACGTTGTGTCCCACGACCGCTTTCCACATCTGCGCAGGGAGGACACGGCGTCACCCGGGGCCCAGCGCACAGGCACCGCCGGCTCCCCGCCCGCGGGCACGTCAGACCGCAGCGCTCGGGGCACAGCTCAGGCCGGAAGGACCCTTTGGAGGCCGCCAGCCCCATCGATCTCTGCGTGTCTCTCAAACAGCACCGAGCATCCCAAAATAACCACTCCTGCGTACCCACACATCTTTCAGGAAAGAACACGGGATTTTTAAGGGTAAACCACAGCCCTGACGCACACTGGCCTCATGGTTAAAATGCACACCTTATTTTAATGTAAATTAGTGCGAGCATCCAACCACCGGGCTATGGTTTTCCAACGCGTCATTAATTTTCCGGGCTCTGCGAGGCTGCTCGGTGCTTTATCTTGCCTTTTGATAAGCACAAGCACAGCACGCTGTCAGAGACCACGGCTTGCTCTGACACCATGGCACAACGCTGATTTATCCCAGGTTGAACTCCTTGTCTGCTTTCCAAACTTCTAATCACTGCCTGGCAGACTAGAGAGGATTCAGAGAAAAGCTGTATGTTGCTCTCACAGTATCAGCAGGATATGCTCTATGGTGTTACAGTAAAAATAGGAAATGGGGCTAAAACCATTAAGTGTGCAAGGTGGAAAGGGCTGAAGCTGCCACCGTACAGCTTGCACAAGCTGTCCAGAGAGGCCCGGAGGAAGTGATGGGCTCAGGAAGAGGAAGTTAAATGAAACTAATGTGAAATCTAAAGCTCCTGCATTTCATCTTCAAGGCGACCCTTGGAAAAAAAGGTGATGAAAAAGCCCCTCCCARACAACACAACTTCTACAAAATGAGAAACGAGGAAGTCGTGTTACATGCGCTGCCTCCCCACGCRAAATGGATTAATCGTTCTGAGCAGAGCTCTCATGTCCCACTTCCTATTACTGCCTGSGCCATTGAGAAGCCCCAAAATCTTCATCCCAKAGCCCAAAGGAGCTTTTCGCCGGGGCAGAGAGAAAGGCCGAAGTGTGTGTGCAGCAAAGACCGGAGGTGGCACAGCAGGGCACYGAGCCCAGGTCCACGTCACTGCAGCCTTCCCGTAAACCCACGAACACCACAGGTGGGAACAGGGCTGTGACAGGTCCTCAGACAGCAGCACGTTCTCTTTGCGTGTGTCTCAACAGCACCGACCCCTCGATCCCACRGCAGGACAGACCGTACACCAGCCTCCAGACCGACCCCCAGCAGCCAGGACAGCTGCCTGCTGCGCAAGCAAAATGTTCACGCTGAACAGGGAATCCTACAGCCACCGCTGTCCGAAGCGATAATCCTCGAGCCATTCACTGCCCTGAGCCGCAAGCTGCCATTAACGATTCCTACGAGAACCAGCACCGCCTAAGCAGCGAGCACAGACAACGGGAACCGAAAGAGCACAGCAGGGACCAGTGTTTCTTCCGTTAAACAAAAGCAAGTCAGCGAGCTGAAGGAGAGGATGTAGGACCAAGGCAGATTTACAGTAAAGATGTGGCTTTAGGCCTTCTCTGGGCTGCACCAGAGGAAAATGGTGTCGTACTCCGGAACACAGCATGCCTGTGCTGCAAACCACTGTGCTTGCACACACTGACAGCAATCCTGGGACAGACAGGATATAGCTAATTGCAAATAAAAGCAGGGGAGGCAGGAAGGCTAATACAGACAAAATAGCACCATCCAAAAATACCTTTCATCTCCCCTTCCCCTCCAGCGACCTGAAGTGCAAGTGGGTTTAGGTTGTTAAATTCTGCTCTCAGTGGCTCTTGACCAGCTACTTTCCGAAGCCAGCCAGGACACCACGCGTCCTGGGCACCGCGACAAACCGCAGCCTCCTACCACACCTCAAGCTCCAAGTACCTGCTATAACGAGAAACATCGGACACAGCAGCACCTCGACCCTTGGATTCGTCCCCTTTTTCCTCCTGACAGCACCCACCAYGTAACGCTCCACTGCAGCACGAGCATCGGACACTGCTTAGCACAATTGTGCTCGTTAATTTGGAAATTTGGTTCTTTAGAACCTTAAACACAAAAGCAGCAACAACCAAAATACAGACTGAAAAGTAAATGCCAAGCGCCACCAGGCAGCACATGCCGGCTCGGGAAGGAGCTCTCCTTGCCTGCCCACCGAGCACCCCTTCCCCTGGTGCCGCTGCTCGCTTCCCACYCAAACCCACCCAGCTTTCCTACCTTAAACGGTCCACCACAGCTCCCGCTGGCAAACCTGCTGCTTTTGGCCCAAGCACCTGTTGCTAGCCCCAGCTTTGGGCTTCCTGCACCCTCCCAGTTCCTGTTTTAGCTTCGACCAACTTCACTTCCTCCGTCCCAGCCCCCAGCTCTGCCCAAGCCACGAGCACCAGCACCTGCGCCGGCGCGGTGCCTCCCCGGGGCGCTCCGGAGAACCGACGGGGAGCGAGCCCYGGGCACGAGTCGCTTCGAGCCCATCCGTAGGGATCGATGGGGTAACAACCACATTTCTTCATGTACAGAACAGCTCGTGATCTCCACACCTTCACCTGCTCCAGAAAGCACTGTGCCATACAAACACAGAAAACTTAACTGGCTAAAGCCCCTGATTCGACATTTACAATGAGATCCTGAGCAAGAAAGCTGCTGTTTACAGAAGCGGTTAAAAAATTTGGCTCAATACCTTACAGCACAATATATGTATAAACACATATGCACATAATTTTTATATATATATATACACACACACATATATAAAAAAATCTTCCAGGACAAAAAAAAAAGAAAAAAAAAAAGAAAGTAAATAGCCTGAACTGGGATGACGGAAAAGATGTGGTCAAAGAATCCTAAGCACTTACAGACCAARCTCTTTGGTACATTGCTCACTGGTAGAAAGTGCAGAGTTTTTGAATAAGTAGCATGACTTGCACTAGTTTGGTGCTAAATAAATCTTAAACCAAAGTAACTTCCATTCTGAATAAGTGAAACACAAAAAGCTTCTAAGAGTAGCCATTTCTATTTGACAGGATGGCAAAATATACAGGGCTTTTCTGGACATTGATCAAAAAAGCAGCCAGCACAGGAAACAGAGACGTAACAAGAAGTTGAATTTGATTGCCAGGTAAAAATTCCACACCTTTCATGATTTCATTAGATCAAACCACAAAACTGTTAAGTCAGACTATGATTATGAGATCAGGAGTGCCTTCTGGGTTTTGGCCCCCCTCCCTCCCCTTTTAACCAAAGCTCTAGCTGCTTCTTCCAAAGGTATAAGATATTTAAACACCTCTGAACCAGAAGCTTGTCCTACAAGCAAGGCAGGTGCTAACTTTGGGTCCTGGGCAGTAAACTGGTATCATGAACTCCAAGGAAACATACTTGGCTTCTAATTCTTCCTCCTATTAAAAGCAGTGGGAACATCATCCACAGTCGAACAATATCCTGTTATTCAGCTTTTGTTCTAATAGTGTTGTTCAGTTGCAACAGAGCTCTCTATTAAAATGAATGAAGGTACCTGYCTTTGGCTACAGAATGCTGAACAAGGACATTACATGTTAACTTGTCTCACCTAAGTTAGTTGCACAGGTCCAGTTTGCTGTTGCTAACTCCTGTGGCCTTCCTGGGGTTGCAYGACACTAATGGGGTCCAGAATTTAGTTCATTCTGCCTAAACACAATTACAAGTGAAAACAAGTAGTCTTCAGTTTTATTAGAATTGCTTTGGCAAGTAAAGTGCTATTTCCTTCTTCTGTTATTGCAGCAGAAGCTGAAAAAGGCTGAGAGAGGGGTGAGATGGGAAAACAGGCCATAACCATGGCCTTTCAAATAATACGAAGGGAACAGATCTTCTCCMACCAGCACACCAGGAAGAGTACACTGAAGTGAGCTACGGTCTCACAGCACACCCATAAAAAGTACAATACAACAGCACTACACCTTCAAGGGACCCCTGACATTTAGACAATGACACTAAACACCTTCCATCTGAAAAATAATCTTTATTATATACAGGAGCACATACCCCAAGAAACTATAGGCAAAGTAGCTGGTCACTGAATTTTAAGTAGTTGAGGGATACAGGACAGATACTCAAGGGCAGTGCGCAAATGGAGATGTAGTGCCAGTGTTCTGGGCCTGCCAGAGAGCCAATGACTTTAGGCACAGTGATGAAATCAATCCATCCTCAAATAGGCTTTGTTCAGCGACTAAAGAATCTTTGTTTACCAGCAATATCAAAAGAGCTACCTCTTTCACCTGTGAAAGATGTGTGTGGCTACCCAAGCCAGAGGCAGATACAAGCCATTTCGCAAGTGCTCAGAACAGAAGGCAGGACAACTTGGTCCCTGACAGGGAACTTGACTGGAACAAGCTTGTTTGCATTCAGCATCCTCCTGTTGGGAGAAGGCACTGTCTCACTTCCAGAATATTTTTCAGGAATTCTTTAGAAAACACAGCTTTCCATGTGTCGTATAGGAACAGGTCCATTTGCATCAGTTTGCTTTAAACTCGCACAAGTCCAATGCCCAGCACTAGCTTCCACAAAAGGCTTTTCCTAAAGCAGAGATGCTAAAACAGGCCTCAGAACTCTGTCCCCGTYCCCAGCCTGGGGGGAACAGTTTATTTTTGGGACTTGTGCCTTTGACTTGGGCCCACATGCCACATAATGGAACCCTTCAGCATATACAGGTGTAACCTTGTGACAAGTAATCAGCAGACCAGAATGCAGGAGCACAGCTCCCCTCATTTCAAGAGGCGTGCAAGCACCTGCTCTCTTCAGGGAGAGGTGCACAAATGCTATAAACAGCAAGGTAATTAACTTGGAGATAAAAAGTTTCTTGTTTCCTATTCCTTTTCAATATTTAAATTACTGACATTATTTTACAGGCTCATCAGAGCAGACATGTCTTTAAATGGAATGCTCAGCAGGTCCAGACACAGTGATTTTGGCCCTTCTTCGACAGGAGGCGCAACTGAGCAGGAAACATGATTCTGAAATTTGGTTCACGGTCCTTAAAAGACTCTGCAATGTCCTTAAGATRCACATTTTAAATACCACCAAGGCACAGAGCAGACCTAAGGGCCAGAGGGAAGAAAGCAATTTCCCTTTCTTATAACTAGCTACAGGGTTTCCCCAACCCAACTCATTGATTGAGTCTAAGAGGGGGAGGGTCCTGAAGTTGCTAGAAGTGTTGATGTACTGCAGCAACTCAAAAATATTTTACTTATTCCTACCACAGTACAACACTCTAAAATGAGTGGTACCAGCTCCAGGGAGAAGCTGCAGGAACAGATACTTCCTTGGAGCTTGTAGCATGAGGACTCTGGCTTATAAAATGCACCACTTGCAGACTTAAAAACACTAAATGATATGGCAGATGTCCTGGAAACAGAGTCCAAGCATCAGCACTGGCTGCTGCATACTTTGACGAGTGCAGGCAACCTGGATGCAAGTTGCTGGGTTCAGCTGCCTCTTAAGGGCTGACTTGATTCAGTACAAGAAGGCAGCTGGGTGAAACGGTGGTTCCAGCTACCCTGCAGTTAGGCATTGCAGGCCCAGGGATTACACAACGGGCTGGGGCTCAAGGAGAGGCTGTTGTTCCTGCTCACAGGTGGCCTGTGAAGCATAAAAAGAGCAAGACATGAAGAGCAAGCAGATACATGGCCACCAGCAGAGGCAAGCGCGTTCGGGAACAGAAGAGGGATCGTAACAGGCGCCACAGTCCAGGGATATGCCGAGTCTGGAAGAGTAAAAGAGAGACACCAGTTAGTGCCRGGAATGACCAAGTCCCCATTCGCCTTCACCCAGAGCTCTCCAGGCCATGAAGATAGTTTTATCTAAGCTAATGAGCATCAACCTTCCAAAACCCTTCCACTGTCAGATTCTGCCRCTAGCGCCAATCCTCAACAAAACGTTCCCAATCCCATCAGACAGAACCTGCTCTCTGAAGGTTAGCCACGAACCAGCACTCTCCAGCTCTGCTTGAGAAAGGCCAACAAGATGCAAAACATCTCCCCCTAACATTTGCTCCYTGCAAATTTCTAGCCCCTCCAAGCAACATATAAGCAAACGGATCAATGGTATTTTTCTGCTGGAGAATCCACCTAACCCCAAATCATCCCACTGGTTGGAAGATGAAAATGCTTATTTGTTAGTTGAGTTCCCTTCACCCTGTCAGCTGCAGAGATTTCAGATCCTGCTCAACAAGCCAGGTATCATGATTTTACACTACAGGGCCCTTCTCAAGGTATCTTCAAACAATGTAACATCAACTGGCAAAGTTCCAGTACAAAGAGAAAACAGTATTTTCTACTAACATTCTCCAGGCGTGAACACAGGGTAGCATCCAGTTATGTCTGTTGCCCTGGTTCTGCTTGTGCTGTTCTTGGGAGTCCTGCCCCCTTTCTTCTGGAGAGGGCAGAGGGCAAACCCTTCAGCACGGCATCATTCTTATCAAAACAGGACAAGTGGCTGCCAGGCAGTCACTCAGTACAGTGAAAAAGCAGCTTTCTACTTTGGCTTCCAGACTGACTGACACAGGCTTGAAAGAAGATGAGCGAGGAAAGACTGAGAGGGTTGCCAAAGGGCAGGCTCTCCAGACACCACAGATGCTGGGGCCATTAACACGTATGCTTCTTATGCAAGAAATTACAGATCTGCACAGACTTTTGCTTATCTGCTCACCACTGAGACCTCGGTCCCACAAGGGACCTGGGACCACATCTCAAGCGCAGGCAATGCTGATCTACGTTTTAGTGGCCTCTGAAATACACTCCAGTCATGGAAATACACTGYAGTCATGCAGACTGTAGCAAAGCCACACTCAGAACAACAAGCAACTTCTCACATGGAAAGCAGAGCAAGCCAAGGGCAGAAAACCACAGAAACCCATACAGACCTAGATATGCCTAAAGCAGGATTTAGCCTGCTATAGGTTCACAGTTTTCAGTTCACATTTTCCTGCAACAACCAGCGCTCACATCATTGGCAACTGTGAATGAAAATTCTTACTTTGTTTGAAGTATTATCCATGGAGTCAATCAGCAAGGAACGCTCGTGACTTGGAGTCATATTAATGCTGGCACTTAAGGAAGACGTCCACTCACTTGACTCCAGCCTGCAGCAAAAAAAATTAAATCGGTTTCAGTTTGTTATGATGCCCCAAGCAAACACTGTAGACAAGCTTAYGAAAGGAGGTACTTCTTCAAAAAATGGGCAACCACTGCAAACCAGCAGTGGCCTCCCTTGACAAAAACTGGTTTTATTTGTACAACTGTAGTGCCTCCTGAGGCCAGGCTGAACAGAATGATTGTGTGATCCAAGTAGCAATAACCATCTTTCCTGTCCTCAAACACTGTTTCAAAATTAAATTATTCCCAAATTATCTGGAAGCTGCTGAAACCATAACAGAGGAGGCATATTGTGCTCTCTAAAAGATACAGTTGCAGTGCTAGCCACTTCCCGTGCCTGCTAGTCAGAGAGAAAAGAAAAACTTTCATATCACATGATGTGGGGATTTCCATTCTTTTCCAGTGGGAACAATTCAGCTGCTGGCAGTCGASTGTTCTCTTACCTAATTTATATCTTGTCCCTTCAAAACTCTTGATTTTTTTGTACTGTTATTTCCTTTGTCTTTCAGGAATTTTAAATGCTTTAACTTAACTAAGGTCTGTGTGTTCTACACAGGGGCTTCCCATGTGAAATTTCACAGCTTGTGACTTTATATCAGCCGTTCTAGCTTCTTTCAACTGTCTACTTTAAATTCTGTGAAATTATTCTGGAAGCCAGCTCTGGCCCCAATGGTAATGGCTCTTGCAAACTATTTCCCAGTGCCAGATCTTCAAGATTAGTAAGTTACTATTACAGTGTAAGATACATAGGCACTGTCAAATCTTTGGGCTAACATTAGTTAGTGAAGTGGCTCAGTTGCAGRAGGCCTCTGTAGACTTTAATGCTAGAAGGTGATAATGCCGAGTTGTGTAGCAACTACCAGAGAACTTCATCCAGAATTCTTGCATCCGACCCATATTTTCTTGCTCAATAAGCATGGGTGTCAGGAAGAAAGTCACTGTTCTGATGTAAAAGACTACAGCAGTGGTATTTACCTTACCTACCAAGAGAGGCACACAGAAGTGCCTACAATCAAGTCAGGTGGCAAAAAACACATAGTCAATGAGGAGAAACAGGCATTTCTACCACATGACTCGCCTCATCTTAATGCCTAGTCTAGGTCAGCCTCCTTTTCCTTGCTGGTTATAAGGGCATCTGTCAACTAACCTGAGATACACAGGTGCTTACGGAGGAGACAAATGCTTGGGAAGCATCTGAGAACTCCTTCCTCCCTTCCCTTCGTCCAATTCCCAGGCTCCAAACCATACTTTCCAGTAGTTAACTTTCCTCACTGAGAAAGTTGGCAACTTATTCCTAGTCAGAATTTGTCTCACTTGAGTTTCTGTTCAATTAGCTCATTCTGTCATTGTCTCTGAGATTAAAGATAGACATGGCATAGTTGTTTCTACACCCAAAGTGGCATCGAGCATAAGGATGCATGAAGTGCAGAGATGAACAGACAACTAGGATCATCATGCTTTTACTGTAACACTGCCTGTTTGCCCTAGTTCCCTCACCTCCCGATCTGATCCTGTGCTGCTGAGAGAGCCTCCTCCACAGCAAGACGCCGGTCCCGTTCTTCCTCCAGCTGCTCTTCTAAATACCTCAGATCCTGCTTTGTGCTGCTATGCAAACGTTCAGTCTCAGACAACCTACCAAAAAGTAAACAAGTATATGCTAAAAAGGGCTCGTTCCTGGAGTATTGTTTCTGTTACATTCACTAATATAGTAGGTGAACAGGTTCCAATTTCCTTCTACTTCACACAGAAGACAGTTATTTTCTTTAAACTTTAAATTTTCTTTAAATTTTCTTTAAACATTTAAATTATTCAAAAAACCAAAGTGAGGASATGAGTCTCTTCAAGTTTCTGTGTCACATCAGGAAGGAGTTCCTTGCCTCTGTTACCCATGCCCCCTTTCAGAAAACTATTTCCGAAGGGTACAAGGAACTGCCTGCTAAGTCTCAATTCCAGATACACCCTAGGCTTAGGGCACCGAGAGCCTCRAGACCAGGACCATCAACATACTTCAGTAATTACTGTGGACCCAGCCCACTAAACCAAAGATACTAGTCTGGCTGGTGACAGTCAACCATAACTGCTCCTGCATGTTGTTTCTTTACTGTTTGAAGCTCTGCGCAAAGACGTTAACTAATTATAGCCATCAAGCACATCCAATGGTTCCTTGACTTCCATGAGATCCTACTGTGGAACTGAGTTCCTCAGAGCTCCAGAACCAGAACCAGGCTTTTCCCCAGCACCTCAGCCTGAGGCCCTCCATCAGGACTAATACTTCCCACCCCTATTCTCACACTTTCTTTACCTCAGCTGCAACTCCTGTAGTTCTGGTGTGTAACCCTCCGTCTGAGGCTCATTCTTTTCTTGCGGTGCTCCTGGAGCAGCATCTGTTGCAAACAATTCCTACACAAAAAAAACAAACAAAAAAACCGCACACAACCATGAATGTGTGGCAGAAGGTACTGAATGAACAGGGTAGAAGCTAGCTACAAGGCCGCACAGTTAGTGGGGCTGTCTGCAGTAAGCTTTTCTCTCACTTGCACCCAGAGGAAGACTCTTACCATGCCCTTGTCTGGAGGCTGTAGCTCCTGCAGCTGCCTCTCAAGCACCAAGCAGCGGTTCAGAACCTCGTTGTAGYGCTGATGGCTCTCACTGATGTTCCGACTGCTACCTCGCAGCTGGAGGGAGAGGGCATTTTTCTCCTCAAAGACCTGAGACAGCTGAGAAGAGAAYAAAACTGCTGAGTAAAGAACTCCTCAGACATTCTTCTGAAAGCAAAGCAGTTTTCTGTGCAGCTGAGGGTAAGAATTGTACTGAGAACATAGGAACTGCCACACTGTACATCTCTAAGGTCCAAACATCAGTGACAGCTTCCAACAGTGGCTCGTGGCTACGATTTCAGAATAGGGGCCCTGAAATGTCAACATGGCATATGGCATGGCACATGCTTCCAAAGCAAGGTTTCAAGTGTCGAGATTGACCTGAGCCTTCCAGAAGCATCATTAATAAATTATGATTTTATATTCTTGTTGTCTGCTTGACTGCAAATCTCTTCGAGAAGCTTGCTAAATTTTCAGCCTTGTGTTTCTCTGTAGGAATCAGACCGCTTGTGATTCTGCGCTGAAATAGAGCAGCTCTTTAAAAACAGCAGAGAGCACTAAAGATCATAACTGTGCCTTCTGAAGGGACTTCCTTCACAAGTCTAGAAGGCAAGAGTACAGAATAAAGTCCTGTCAACTAATAGAAACTGAACCTTGAAACAATTTTCTTCACATAATCTCTCTCTCTGGTCTCCAATAAAAACGCCAGCAGAAGGAGGGAATTTGTCTGGGCCACAGTATTTAGCAAGGGAGAAGTGAAACTGTTGATAGCAGGATCAGAGAAAAGGATTAGGAGAGCTAAAAACCAGACTTTTCCATGACATGAGAATTTGGACAGACATCATCAGAACTCCACTACCGTCAGTCAGGATAGTCATTTTAGTGAAACGGCACTAGAATACAGTGGCAAAAAGCTGTTGTTTCATACGCTACTGGTACTGATCCTGCTGACTGTGATCTATGTAATCCAACCAGGGATTAGGTAGTGTTAAGAAAACAGAAAACAATTCCCTACTCCACAAACAGCAAAAATTTTGTCAAGTAAAGCTCTTGAGAGAAGTCTAAAGACCAGAAATATTTTCATGTATCAAATTTTAACAGGTCTGGAAATCACACTTCTTTCACAGCTAAGGAATAGGTTGAATGAGGCACAACGATGCCATGAAAGAGGTTATCTGAAATTTGCCACAGAAGCTGGGAGATACAATCCCTTGCTTCATCACAATGAACCATAACYCATACAAACAAGGAACAGGATTGCAAGTCTAGAAGGCAACAAYAATACTGGAATTTCCTAAACAGCACTTGAATAAAATATCTTTAGAATGCTAATTACTATACCAAGGTTAACAAGATTAATTTCAATGAATGCTCCTCAAAAGGTAATTGAGAATAGTCAACACCGATTTATCAAGGGCAGACCATGCTTGACCAAGCTTATTGTGTCCTACAACCAAACGGCTGACTATATGAAAAAGGAGAGAGAACTGAATGTAATATATTTTGCTTTGGCAGGGCTTTTAACATCATCTCTCAAGGCATTCACATCAGGAAACTGAGGAACTAGAAACTGGACAAACAGACTGTTACATAGGCTTAAAATTGGCTGGACCACTGGACTTARAAGGTGGGTTGACAGCCAACAATGAGCTGAGTACCCCTAGGGTCTTCAGTTTTGATGGACTTGAGAAACTTGAGGATTGGGCCAACAGAAACCTTAAATTCAGCGAGGGGAAGTGTAAAGTGCTGCACCTGAGACAGAACCCACACATCAGTACAAGATGGAAAGAGACTGCCCAAGTAGCAGCTCTCCTGAAAAGAACCTGGAAATTACAGAGGCAGTCCAGCTGAATACAAGCCAAGAGTAAATAAGGCAAATTGTACACTACGCTACATTAGGAGCAAGAGAGCAGACTGAAAAGTTATTATCCCCTCTACCTGGTACCAGTAAAACTGTAACTGGAATACTGTGACCAGTTTCAGGCTCCCCAGCTCCAAAGAGATAGAGAGAAATAGAAAAGAGTCCAGGAAAGGGCTACCARGATGGTCAAGGGATTACAGCACRTGGCTGTGAGAGCTGGGCTTGTTTAGTCCGGCAAAGAGGAAGCTAAAAGGAGATCTTACAGCAGCCTACAGTTACCTGAACGGGAGTTACAAAGCAGACAAAGCTAAACTCTCTTTGGTAGTGGTAGACAATATAACAAGGGGCAGCAGCCACTGACTGTGGCTTAGAAGAGTCAGGTTGGACACTAAAAAGCTTTTTCATTAGGAGTGCAGAGCAGCATTGGTCAGGGGCCCAGAGAGGTTTTAGAATCTGTTATTGCAGCCTTTCACCACTCAGCTAGACAGAGTGATGGCTGACCTGATCTAGTGTTGGCGACAGTGCTGCTTCAAAGCAGGTCATTCTAGATGATCCTCAGAGGTCTCTTCTAACCCATATTTCCAATTCTGTGATATTTCACTAAATGCCCACGAGAACAGAAAGATCTGATCCTGCTCCCTGAGCCCTCTTCAAGCCTGTCTTCTTCCTCACGTTGCTCAGGCCAGACTCCACATGAAAGCAGAAGATATAATCTGTACCTTGCTGTTTAACTGCTGAATCCTCAGCTCTTTTTGGTGCAGTTCTTTCAGGGWGTCATTTAGCTGGGCCTGAAGAAGTTTTGTCTCTGCTTCTGGGCTTGAGAAGTCCCCTCTCAGAACTTCTGGAGAAACCTACCAGAGTAAGAACAATCAAAAATATATCACATATGACAATCCACTTCAACATTAGCCCTCCTTTTTTTAGTATTCCAGGCTCAAAGCCCTACATTATTCCTAGGCCTGGAACTTGACCTGCCCAAACAAAACATCAAACATGGAATAAAACAGAAATATCCCAAAAGGCAGCTGAAAAGCCAAATTAGGAAAGATCACTCAACTTGCACATAGCATTGGTCCTTCTCAAAACCTGTACAATACATGAAAAAAACAGCACAGTACAAACAGCAATAAAAACCCTCAGCAAGAGGCTTTTAATGTCACATTCTAATTTTTAAGGAGAACTAAAACAGAAGAGAAGATTTTAGATTCAAAAAACAGTGCAAGAGGCAGTTCTAAAACAGCCAGATGGAAAGACCTGAGAAGGTCCACACTGGTTGGATGGAACTAAAATGCCTGGCAAGCCCAGTCTCTTTTAATCTCTCTCAGAAAGTTGGGAGCTATGAACTAAGGGAAGAGTGTATTAAGGGTATGCCAGGGTCCTCCACAGGTTTTCRATAATCCAAGTTGCTTTGTTGGTCTACCCCCTGAAAACCACACAACAAAATCTGATACTGCAGTCTGTGAGATGTTTGACCTGCCTGAAGACAGGCAACACACACTATTTTGGCTGAATTTCAAGCCTCAGATTTCTATGCTGTGCAGAAGCTRCTCTGTTTCCACTCACCTTCTTCTGGTACTGCTCCTCTACAATTTGAGACCTGCTGAGGGGCAGCCTCATTTCTTGCATGGTCCTTTGTAAATGGCTCAGCTGCTGGTCTTTGTCTGCTATGACCATCAGATACTGCTCCTTTATGCTGCTGTTCTGCTTTTCCCAGGTAGTCTTCTCTTGTCTGCAAAGCATCATGCAAAGGAAATTACCAGGAAATTACAAGTAACACTTACGATACACAGTCATCCAGCTCAGAATGAACCAAGGAAGATGCTCACTATTTCCCATCATTACCCTGCACCAGGTAAGTGGGCTTTATGGTAATAAAACTTCTTAACTACAGGCAGCGTAAGAGCAAGTTTAAGGAAATATTTTTTATTTGGCTCAACACTGCAGATTGTTCACTACTCACATTTGGTAGTCCTGAACCATTTTATGTTCTTGCTGTACACACAGTTTTGGCTAGAACATCATTGACAATGCAACTTTTCACCGTAAGTTTAGCACCATCTCAGTCGTACACACCAAAGCCATAGCATTGATCCCAATACGTAAATACAAGTCCTTCACTTCACTTGCACTGTAGATGTCCAAGAAATAAGTCTCCTTTTCTTTTATCAGGAGATRAATAAAACTTGTAAGCTACTTAAAACCTTACAATATCTATTTAGTTTTGGGGTCAAATTTGCGGGGGACTGGAGGGGAAGAGCATTACAAGTGTTTATATCTTTGTCCAAAGATAAATCACACGTCATTTCCACAAAAGAAAAACCCCTCTCACTCCAGGTTCTGTCATACTTAGGTGGATCTCTGAAGTAATCTCAGAGGAATTTTTTCTACTTTTAGAACAGAGCGTAGCATTTTGGCTAATTTTAGTCCAGCAGAGCATAACAATTTACTAGACTAAAATTACAGACTGTTTTTATGGAAGACAAAGCAAGTAAAACAAAGTATTAGAGTCATATGACATGAGTGTTGTCTATACAGTGATATCAGTCAGATAATCAAAGGTGTTCTCTCAATCATCAGCTTGGAGTGGAGAGTTCCATAATTGTATAAATAAGCTCCAGTACAAGAACCTGCCTAATTTTCCTCTGATAGAGAGGACATTGGCCACCACTGGAGGAAGGAAACAAAAATTAAAAGGCAATTGACCTGTTTCACATAGCAATTTTCCTCCAATGTGTCATTTTGTAAACCTTTACCCAAAGCCTGAGGCAAAAGGACAAACAAGGAAAATGCACGCCCACTCCTGAACAGGGCAGATAATTTAGTGACAGCAGACACAGCTAAGGGTATTCAATACTTTGTCGCCTATGCACAATGGCACTTTGCGTTATTTAAAAAAAGAAAGAAAGAAAAATAATTTTTAAAGAGGCATATTTGCATCTCTTGAGGCAGTGAAGAGGAAAGGCAATTCTCACCTAAGCTGTTGGAGCTCCTGCTGGTAGAAAATACTTTCTTGCTTCAGCTGTTCTTGGAGACGGTGCTGTTTATCTGCCTCTTGCTGATATTCCTGCAGTTGAGCTTTTAAACGAGAATTTTCAGCCGTTTCCACGCCAACTTGTATGTATTGCTGCTGTAGATTCTTAAGCTCTCTCACCTTTAGTCAAAGGGACATATCAGAATGTGTGACAACCACTGAGCAAGCAGCTAGGTTTATTATTTATAAGCATTTAAAAGCATTTCTCACTATGGCATCTGGAGAGAAAAAAAGTCACATTCAGATGACAGAGAATCTAGAAATTGTCATCAGTGACTACAGCAGTCTACTAAAAGCTGCTAAAAAAACCCTCTGAAAATGCTATTGCAAATGAGAGAATAGGGGGTTTTGAAACATTCCATTAAGATTTGATGTACATTAACAGAAAGACTCTGGACTAGAATATTAGTTCCCATATTCAGAGGGAGTGATAAGAGAGAAGGAGCTGAATAAGAACAGCTCCTGAAGTYGGTACTTAGTGTTCTAAGAGTCAAAAGTTTAAAAAATAAAAATAAAATAAAAAATCAGGGAATTGAGGAACTAAAAATCCTTTTGACTGTCTTCACAGACTGGAATTAGAAAGAAGTTGCCATTCCACATCATCACTGCCATCAGTTTTATTGAAGACAACTAGATGATGTGACTGACTTCGGGGACAGGGGAGTACTTAATGAACCATGAGAGTCCTCTACTGAGGATCTATCTTGGCATTAGAAATGCTACACAGATATCTTAAGTTCAACTAAACAGCAACAGAAGAGTCAAATCCACAAATATCTCAAAGATATTAAACTGACAAAAAGGAAGAAGTGTTTAAGATGGTACATAAAGTCTGCTGTGGATTAAGGGAATGAAGGGAAAATTAAGACCAAGTAACCATGGAAAATGACAGTAGAAGTCACTGTCATCAGACCAGCAACTAGAGCTCTGCAATTTGCTTAGCCACATTGTTCCAGAGAGTATACAAACACAGACACGTTAAATATGCGAGCAAGGATGCCAAAACAAAGCTGCAATGCCATGTACCTCCCTTGCCAATCAGCAGCCAAAATCGGGGGCGGGCGGGGGGGGGGGAAATGGTCTCAAATTTTTAAAAGACTAGAGCAAACAAACCAAATATATATGAGCTTCCACAGATGTGGACTAAGCAGGTTAACAAGGAAGCCACATCTTATTCCTATGATTCCCTATTTTAAAATTAAGCTTACAACAGAAAACTATCTTGCAAAGTTAACAATAGAATCACAGTTAAGCTTCCATGTGTCAGAAAAGACAACGATTTACATTTTACATTGTACATACCAGATCTAGATCTACTGAATTTTAAGGAAATCTGAAGATTCAATAGAGGTCTCAAGGAAATCGCCTCAATTTTCCATTGGGGCTTTATATAAGAGCAGAGAGAGAGAGAACAAGGACTTACTAATCTGTCTCTGTCATTCTGCAAGGAGGACAGGGCCTTCTTAAGACTCTGTACTTCTGAAGGACTGGTGAAAGTGCTCCCTGCTGCTTGCTGCTTCGCTTCCTCAGTTCTACGTGTTTTGTCCAGTTCGTTCAGCAGACGGTCTCTCTCATCCTGCAGGCTCACCATAGCCTTAGAGAAAGATTTGACTTGGTTGGAAGAGCTTTCCAGTTCCGAAGACAAATGGAGAAGCTCATCGTCTTTAGCTCTGAGCTTCTGATTAAGTTTCTCAACCTGAGTCAAGAGACCTCTTTCATCAGCAGCTTTCTGCAGTTCTGTCAGCTCAGACCTTGCTGCATCTCGGTCCCTGGCAGTGGAGTTTTGCTCCTCCTGTAGCTGAACCACCTGTTTCTGAAGGTTCTGCACTAGATTCTGGTGTTCCTCTAAGTCTGCAGAGTATTTCTGTTTCAAAACTTGAAGCTCTTCATTTGCCTGGTCCCAGCTATCCTGAAGAGAGCTCATGGACTTCCCAAAAGACTGAATTTGGCCTCTGAGATCTTTATTTTCCTCTGTGACTGCAAGAAGTTTCTGTTCCATTTCCATTAGGTCTCGTGCCAGCTCTGCTACCCTCTCTTCTGCTGTTTCTGTTTCATTCCTCATTATCCCTGCATCATGATGTAGGTGCTTCAGTTCCTTTCTAAGCCTGTCCTCAGCCTCTTCCACCCTTCTTGTTGCATCCCTTTGAACACATGCTAGTTCCCCCTCAAGTTCTGTTATCCTTTTCTGMGAGAGAGCAAGCTTATGACTCAGTTCTTGTGCCTCTTCCTCTCGGTCCTTCAGCTGTGCTTGACACTTCAGGATAGGACCCCCCTCACATAACGCTGTCATCTCACTCTGTACCTGAGATAGAGAGGATGTAAGAGTCTCAACCTTTTGAGACATACTGGCTTTATCCTCTTTCAAGACTTCCATGCACTTCCTGAGATTGTCCTGAGTATGCTCAGACTCTTTCAGCTGTGCTTCTACAATTGCCTTCTCCTTTTCCAGAGTTTGGATCCGCTGAAGCTGTGTTTTAAGAAGCTGTTTCTGCTGAGAGTCCTTTATTGTAATCACTTGGTTCAGGTCTTCTCTATAGCGCACCAACTCTGCATCCAGCTTGGCATTCTCTGAGTGGAGGTCATCCATCCGACTATGAAAACTTCTAATTTCTTCCTTGAGCTTATTGTTTTCAGAAGCAGCCTCTTGAATTAGCTGATCTTTCTCCAAGATTATAACAAGATGACGTTCCTCAAGTTGCTTGTAGTCTCTCAGTACACGGTCTCTGTCATCTTGCAAAGATGACATGGACTTGGTGAAGGAGTCCAGTTGTGCCTTCTGCTGCTTACACTCCTCTCTACTTTTCTTCATCTTTTCAGTGATTTGATCAAGCTTGTCCAGGAACTTTTTCTTCTCATTTTCCAAGGCTTTTTTATCTTCTTCTTCCTTACTTAGCCTCTGCTCCAATTCTTTCACCTCTTCAGAATGTTGCTGCTGTAATTCAGATAGGGCAGCCATAACTGCTTCTTCCTTGGCAGACAGCAAACTAATGATCTTTTGATCCTTGGCACTAATTTCTTCATGCAGCTTGTTTGTCAGGTCCTTGGAAGCCTGCAGATCAGCCTTAAGCTGTTCACAGCTGAATTTAAAATTCTGGATACAAGTCTCTTGCTGCTTGACCATACTCTCCAGCTCTTCTCTGACTAATTCACATTTGGTGAAGGAATTCTGTAAGTCAGCAAGCTGCTCTCTCAGGGTCCTGATTTCTGACTCCAGTTTCTGCTGTTCATTCTGCGACTCTTTGTACAGTTTCTGAGACCCTTCTAGCTGAGTCAAAAGCTCCTTTTTTTCCTCCTGCAATATTTCACATGTCTTCTGATAATGCTGAATCTCCCTCTTGGAATCAGACTCACAGTCTTGCTTGTTGCGTTCCAGCCTGAAAACAGAAAAGAAAAAGTCAGACAAATCAATGAAGTAGCTCAGTATCCAAATCCACACTAAGTTTTCAACGATGCTATTAATTTAGAAAAAAACCCACAGAACTAGTTTTACAAAAAAACAAAAAAAGAGGAAAATAGGAGCATCCACATGATTAGTTCCCCTCAATTTAAAATTCAAAGCATCTTTTAAAGTTCCAACTCTGCTATTGTCTCAAGAGGGAGGGCAGGAAACAGCAACATTTTAAAAAAGGTGTTTAGCAAGATAAATCTTTTTATAGATGTTAAGTGTCAGTACTGAAAAACTGAAGAAGGTTAGAAGTTGAATGTTGAATGCGTATTTTCTCTCACCCGCCTTAGCTAATAAAAAAAAAAAAACAAAACAGTAAAGTCACTGTTCTCACATGTTTGATGCTCATTTTACTTTCCAGTTTGCAAAGATGCGGCATTTGATCATAAGCTTTATAGAACAATTTTATTCATGTGAGAACACTTTGGTTTTGAATTTCTGAAATTAAGATGTACATTTTGGTACATTTCCATAGTTTCATCTTTCCCTCAAAGTCTAATTTGGGATTAAATCAGAATTTTGTATCCCAGTGCTCTCTTGGCCTGCCAGGTTTAATCTCTACATGTAACAGCTCTATACCAACAAATCTATTTTAAATTTCAGACTAAAAGACTCTAGGTAGCATTCAGCTGGCTACTGCCTGTGACACAGAACTGATTTAACAGGAGTATGCTAACAATAAGGAGAAATATGTTAGTGTTAATCTCTCCRTATCCTTGTGCATTCAGCAGTAAATCCCTACAATGTAACTCCAGAGCTCTTTTCTACCCAAACATAAGTGATGCAGGAGATGAGTCTTATGTTTATGGCTTTATTAGGAAGACTGATTCTGTACTCCATGTTAGGCAAACGTTAGCTTTACCAATCACAAATCACATTTGGTTATTACATACTCAAAATTCTTTCTTTCTGATATATTGAGAAAGGAAGGGGGAAGATGCTTGCTCTGCCATTCAGAAGAACCTCAACAGGCAGGAGAGATGGGCAGAGAGGAACCTCATGGAGTTCAGTACAGGGACGTGCAGAGTCCTGCAGCCGGGGAGGAGCAGCCGCCTGCACCAGGACAGGCTGGGGCCACGGGCTGGAGAGCAGCTCTGCAGAGAAGGACCTGGGAGTCCCGGCGGACGAGAAGCCGACCGGGAGCCAGCAACGTGCCCTGGTGGCCAAGGCGGCCACGGTGCTCGGGGCTGCGCTAGGCAGCGCGTTGCCAGCAGGGCGAGGGAGGTGATCCTCCCCCTCTGCTCGGCCCTGGGGAGGCCACGTCAGCAGTGCTGGGTCCAGTGCTGGGCTCGGCAGTGCCAGGGAGAGATGGAGCTGCTGGAGCGAGTCCAGCGAAGAGCCACCGAGATGGTGAAGGGACTGGAGCATCTGTCGTGTGAGGGGAGACTGGGAGAGCTGGGACTGTTTAGCCCAGAGAGGAGAAGGCTCGGGAGGGGACCTTATCTGTGTGTATTAATACCTGAAAGGGTAGCGCAGAGACAACGGAGCCAGGCTCTTTTCAGCGGTGCCCAGTGATAGATGAGAGGCAATGGGCACACACCGAAACACAGGCAATTCCATCTGAACAKAAGAGAACACTTCTTTTCACTATGAGGGTGCCAGAGCACCAGAACAGGTTGCCCAGAGAAGTTGTGGAGTCTCCATCCTTGGAGATATTCAGAATATGACTGAACACAGTTCTGGGCAACCTGCTCTAGGGGACCCTACCTGAGCAGGGGCGTTGGACTAGATTAGCTCCAGAGGTCTCTTCTACCTTCAGCTATTCTGCGATTCTGTCCTGTCTCACCACTAGCTGCTGCCTTGTCCAAAGGACATACAATAATACCATCTTAATCATCATCACCTTCTTCCCTTTACCTGGATATATGAATCTGAAGTTCTTCAACATGTATGGTCATCTGCTTCATCTGGTCCTTTAGAACAACACAAGTCTCTTCTTTTGAACGTATTTCTTCTTCTTTCTTTTGAATAGTCTCAGTGAATTTCTTCTCCCATGTTTTGGATTCATCTATCACTCTATCCCTGTCATCCTGAAGAGAAGACATGCTCCTGGTGAAGGCTGCAAGCTGGGCTAGTGTTTCGGTTAGGCTGCCTTCCAATTGTTTGGCTTCTTGATCCTTTGTCTGCAAGGAGTCTTGAACATCACGAACAGTTTTTTCCAGATAGTCTTTCTCCCTCTGCAAAGTTGACAGCTTTTCTTCCATGTTTTTAATTTCCTTTGAGTGCTTGTCTTTCTCCTGTTCCAGTCTTCTCTCAAAGTCCTCATCCTTTTTCTTTATTTGAATTTTAATATTCTCCTTGTTTGCCTGCAACTCCTCTTTCGTTTTGACATTCTCTGCTAGAACCCTTGCTGCCTCGCTCTGAGTGTCATCCAGTACTACTTTGCAGAGAGCAAGCTCTGCTTGGGCTTTCTTGGTGTCTTCAACTGCTTTAGCTAAATTCTCTTTGGCTGCTTCTAGCTCTTTCTGAGACTCACTTTGGACAAATTCCAGAGCTTTAATAGTTCTTTCTAGACTACTGATCTTTTCCTGGCTTTTAATACAGTCCTTTTGCAGCTGCTTGATCTCCTGCTGCTTCTGTTTCAGCAGTTCCTGAAGCTCCTTTACATGTGTGCTGTCTCCCTTCCAAGTGCATTTTAGCTTTTCTATAAATTCCTTTTGCTTTTCTGAACTAGCTTTACTTTCCTCCTTTGCCATCTGACATTTCTCCTCCTCCAGTTCATGCATCATTCTCTGCAGACTCTGGAGCTCCTGTTTCAATTGCTCATTTTTGATCTGGAAGTCTGTTGCATCTTGTTGATAGTTTCCAATGCTTCCATTAAGTTCTGCTAGCTGATTCATGAGTCTTTCTTCCAAGTCATCCTTCTCCGCCTCTAAGGTGTTCTTCTGTTCTGTCATTCTGAGGAGCTCCTCTTTGGTTTTTTGTAGTGTTTGTTCCATCTTTGCTACCGTGTCCTGGAGAGCATTCAATTCATGGACTTTGACTTCCATTTGGGTCTCTAAAGCCCTTTTCTCATCTGCTAAAGTCTCAACACTCATGCGAATGCTGCTGAGCTGTTGCTCTGAAGCCCTCCTGTTCTCTTCCAGTTCTGCAATTTGCTCTGTGAGCTGCGCTATCTGTTGTATGCAAGTATCAAGATCTCCATATGGGCTGCTACCTTCAAATGCTTTTTGCTCTAGCTCTGCAGTATGGGATTCTAGACTAACACTTAAGTCCACTTGATTTTCAGTCCCTTCCACTGCTGATGTCATGGCAATTGCCTGATTGTTTTCTTCCTCTGCTGTCTTTCGGGCAACATACTTGTCTACCATTTCTCTGCTTTCCTTCAGCTTAGATTCTGTGAACTGCAAGTGATCCTTTAAGTCTTTGATCTCTTGAGCAAGAGATTCCTTTTCCGCCATTACTGTCTCAAGCTGAGTAGAAAGAGACTGGTAATCTCTTCTAGAACTCTCCAAATCTTCTTTCAGGCTTGCATTTGTCAAGAAAGCTACATTTCCAGTCCTGCGTAGGTCTCCATCTGTAAAATGCATCTCTGCTCTGAGCTTCTCATTCTCTTCCTCTAGCTCCAGGATCTTTTGTTGCTTTGATTTTGCAAATTTCCTCATTTTCTCCTTCATTCCGTCTATCTCCTGTCCAGCCTCCTGCAGCTGCTTATCTGTTTCTTCTTTTTTTGCTTCAACACTTTTCAGCTTAATGAAAATTTCCTGCTTTTCCTGCCTAACAGTTTCCAAAACACGCTGAATCCGCTCAGCCTCATTACTTACATTCTCATAGGACTGCAGCAGAGTTTCATATTCTTTCTGAAGTTCCATGTGTTTCTCATGCCACTCAGAACTCTCAGCAGCCTGAGAACATTTCAACAATTCCACCTCCTTCTCCAGGTGCTCCTTCTCTTGAGCAACTCCTTCTAGAGTCAGCCTCAGGTTTTTACAACATCCATCAAGATTCTGATTTTCTGTAAGTGCCTTATCAACTTCTGAAATAAGTTTTTCTCGCTCTTCTGCAAGACTTGCTAACTTCTCTGTTAAATTATCTGTTTCTTTAACATGGCCACATATTTGGCTTTCCATGTTTGTCAACTTGACAGAAAGATCTTCAATAGTTGCTTTAGCATTAGCCAGTTCCTCTTTTAGAGATTTGCTCTCCTTCATTGCCTCTTTTCTAGAGATAAGTGCAGCCTGCAACTTCCTCTGCATTTGATTCTTTTGTTTAGTTTCTTCTGCACCATCATCGTGTTTCTGCTGAATATCAAGCAGTTCAGTTTGCAGTCGCTTGCTTTGTTCCTCATGTACCCGAGCTTGAGCTTCCAACTGACTACACAGTGTCTTGACAGAATCTTCTTTTTCCAGCAACTGTGCCTGAACAGTAATGAGAGCTTCACTTTTCTCGCTTAGCTGCAACTTAAGGAATTCAACTTCTTCATCTTTTTGGTGCATAAGGTCTTCCAGACTGCTTTTTCTAGAAACTTCTGCTTGACTTTCTTCCAATTCTATCTGAAGGCTTGCTGCCTTAGCTTCAGCTTGGTCACAGGTTCTCTTCAGCTGTTCTATCTCCAGAAGCAACTGTGCCAGGTGCTCTTCTGATTTGCAAGCAAGTTCACTTTCTCTATGGCTGACCTTATATTCCAATTCTTCTTTCTTTGTCTGCAATTTCTCAAACTTCAACTCTTCCCCAAAAACATCTGTAACTTGTACAAGCTTGCTGTTTGCAGTATTCTCCGCTTCTGAGCATGAAGAATCCAACCAACCTTGACTCCCACAAGGGATACTCTCTGTTGACCCTCTCTGTTCTTGGAGTTGTCTGAGCTGAGCTTGGATGCTTTCCTTCTCTTTGCTTTGCTTATCAAACTGTTCTTGTAGGATGTTGTAATCATCTTTCTGCTGTTTAAGCTGTTCTCTGTGATGCCTATCTTTTTCTTGAGCCTTTTTTATAGTGTCTTTGCGAGATACCAGGGCTTCCTGAAGTTTTTTTTGAAGTTGTTCTTTTTCTTGTTCAAGAGTTGAAATTCTCTCTTTCAGAGCAGTTTTCTGTTTTTCTTCATGATTTGTAGCTGCTAAACTAGTTTTTTCATTTTCTTCATAATCATTTAGGCTCTTACTCATTTTAGTTAGTCTGTCAGCAACTGTCTGACTTTCCATGATTTCAGCTTTCATTGAATCAGTAATGTTTGTCTTATCCTGCAAGCTTTGCCTCATTTCCTCAATCACTGCCTGTAATTGTGCTTCATTTGTTTCTTTATCCAGCAAGTCCCTCCGGATGCTCTGCAACTCAGATTCCTTTTCAGAAAGCAGTTGAATCAGATACTCCTCCCTGGGCTGGCTTTCAGGATTCACTTCTCCACTTATCCTGCTTGTTATATTTTCTTCCCCTTCAGGTTCTTGAGCCACTGAGGTCTCCGATTCAGGCTCCCTTCTCAATTGTACTAATTCATTCTCCAATTTGTTAACCTTCTTCAGAAGCTCCTTCCTGTTGATAAGTGCCGCTTGCAGCTTCCGCTTGACTTGCTCATTTTCTTTTTTCAGAAGTTCAAGTTCACTTCCTGACACCTCTCTCTCCTTACAGGCTACCTGCATCTCATACTGCTGCTCAGATTCCCCACATTTCAGATACGCATCCTTTGCTGCTTCTATGTTTTGGTCTTTTTCCTCCTTGGCTTTTAACAGACTCATTTGCTCTTTAAGACTCTTGAGCTCGTTTCCTAGAGAAAATTTCTCTTCATTCAGCAGGACCATTTTCTCAGACATGCTGACACTGATCTCTGTCATTTGTTGGTCTTTCTCCAGCAAGGTTTGTTGCAGGTTCTCAATACACCTCTTGTGTTCAGCAACAAGCTGTTCTAGGCTTGCTGCTTCGAGTCCCTTTGAGGCTAAGCTTTGGGAAAGCTCCTCTATCTCAGCTGTGTTCTTCGTCAGAAGTTGTTCCAGACCAAGTACTTCACATTCCTTTTTCTGGATCTGGCTTCTCAGCCCTTTTAGTTGAGTGTCCTGCTCAGAAAGCTGAAGTTGTGCTTCATCCAAGTCTTTTTGCAAAGCTTCAATTTTTATCTCTTTGGATTTAAATTCATTTTTAAGGCTCTGGATTTGTTCTCTCAGAAGACTGCTCTGACTGTCTGATAGCCTCTGCTTTTCTGAAAGAGCTAGATTTTCCTCCAGTTGCTTCACTTGATCCTTCAGTTCTGTTATGGTAGAAAGCTCCTTCATCTGATCTCTTTCTTCAGCCAAAGCACAAAAGGCACCATCAGAATCCTCTACCTTTTTTCTGTATTCYTCTGCCAAGCAGTTTAGCCTATTTATTTCTGCAACTTTTTCTTCCAGATCTTTCTTATGGGATTCTTCTGATTTCTGCAGAATTATTTGCAGTTCCATAATTTGGTTTTGCAACCTTATCAGCTCTGGAGATTGAGAGCTGCCAGGCTCTGGATCTGCTGCAAGGACTTCTTGCATCACCTCCATCTCCCCTCTGCAGGGGACAGTGCTCCCCTGGGGAACTTCTTTAAGACTGGTCCTGTTTTCCTGAAGTACACCGATTTGCAGCATTTCTGTTTCTGTCAATAATGAGCTATTGCCCAACTCACTTTGTATATCTGAAGCCTTTTGCTCTTCCCTCTCAAGGAACAATGTCTGGGATCCATCTTCCAGCTGGTTAGTTTCTTCTGTTTTTTGGAGAACTGCAGGAGTTTGGCTTTCTGGGCCCTTGAGCTGTCCTTTCAGAAATGCTATTTCTTCCTGGGCTTCATTCAGTTCCAGCAGCAAAACTGACAGCTCTTTGTGTTTCTGTGCAGCAAGATATCCCGGAATTCCAGATGGACCATTTTCCTCAGCAAACTGCTTACTTCCAAATCCATCTAYTGTCTAAAACAAAATAAGAGGTTTCAATTTTCCTTTAGATCCTGTCAAAGGGTCATTTTTCACTGTCCCTGAAGTATCTGCTTTCCACGTTTCGTAGTCTAAAGTAACCCTTTACTTGTGCTGTCTATTGCAATAGGTAGTAACTTTACTAACAAAGGAAGAACTCCCCAGGTCATTTCAGTTCATTCTAGTTTCTAAAGTTGTAGCATAAAGGACTCTGGCTTTAGAATTACATCACAAATGTAAGTGCYTGTTCTCTTATTTCCCATTGTCTCTTGATTACAGTACAGTATGATTCTGAAGTGTCTTCTTTTTCCTATGATTCTCACAAGCCTTCTACTAGACTTCCAGACACATTTTCCTGGCCTCCTATCCATAGTCTCTGAATAAGGAGGTTTTGTCCGCTATTTTATCTGACTAATTTAACCTGGCAAAGAGATAACATAGAAGACCACATTCCAGTCTGTCTGACTCCAAAGTGAGAAGACCAGACAAAAYATCTGGACCAAAGTGCTCGGCTTTTTCCAAATGTCAATCCTAAGGTTTCCTCCCACCCCCAAATACAGGTGAAAAGAGAAGAGACCATGGGTCACCAGTTTAACAGTAAGTCAGCTTTCTGTGTTGCAAAGGCTGTACATTCACCAGGTTGGAGGGCAGAACCAATGTATGATGAACTGTTAAAGAGCCTATCTCAGTGTTGCAACAGTCACTTTAAGTTATGGGATGTTAAAAGACCTATTCTTTGGGCCTTTTAAACTAAAGTTACTATATCCACAGATGTATGCAATACTGTAAGGAAACAAATACTGGACCAGGTTTGTACCTGAGGGAGCAAAGTGTMATCAAAAGGCTTCGGCACTTCAGAATTCACTGGCTCTCCTGACACACCTAGTGATAAAACACACACTTGTCAGCATCAACATAACCAGTCACACAAAGTCAGTAAGCAAGAGGAGAGACAACACACGGGACTGGAGCTTCTCCAGTTTCCAAAGAGGGAAAGGCACAAGATCAAGAGTTTGAGCTTATGCACAGGGCCCAAACATCCCCAATAGCCCTGCAGATGCAGAAGCTTTCTCCATCTACTGCCTGCTGGCCTCACTTAAGTCCATACTATATCTAACCTCCACAGAAGAGTGAAGAGATAAGAGAACTAGGATGCTTATCCCCTTYCAAACACACAGGATTGAACATAGGTACCCTTTAGTTCCACCTCTTTGGTAAGAAAATAACCTTTTTCTGAGAACTAACACCTAACTCTGTTGCACTGCTAAAAGACTGAAGTTCAAAACCCACAGGTGATACAAGATGGACTGGGGAACTATACCTGTCATTAAAACAAACTGCCTGAAACTTTATTTTCTACTTTTTAGGAAATTATAAATAAATACATTAAGAAAATCAAGGTTACAAAGTTAAGTTCTTAAATGTTAGAAAACACCAGAGTTTATAGTTGCCCATTCAGTCTTAGTTTCACTCTTTTGTAATAGCAAGAGCATAAGCGTTCGAGTAATTAAACAAGTGTTCAGCTCTTCATGTAATGCAAGAAGGCAGAGTTAAGAGAGCATTTAAATATGGCACTCCTAATTTTCAAAAGGCTGACTCTGCAACCCGGACAGTTTGTCTTCTTTCTCCTATCCCTCCCCCCACTCCCCTTTTTCTTTTTGTAATTCCAAAGGCACCAAATGGTACTAGTTTGCCAAGGGGAACAAAACACAATTCTTCATCTTATTGTAATACTCTTCTGTGTATTACACATCAGCCTCTGCACCTATGAACACTCTCCCTTCAAACTCTTCTCCCCTTATCATCTCAGGAACCACTTCTTCTCTCTTCCCTTCTGATGACCTCGCTATGACACGTTAGAATCTTCTCTTCTACCTCCCATGCATCTTTACTACCTCCTGTACGTCTTCAGTTTCTGACCTCAAAGCTCCTCTTTCCAAATCTCCATACCACCTCAGATTTTTCTCCGAAGGTTCTCAAACTCCCACAGTTTCGTGGTTAACATGCCTCATTCCGAGTCCTTACCTCTAGATCTAGAAAAGCAGTCTACAGAAGAGGCTGAATCTTCCAGAGTCTGGAAGTCTTGCAATTTCACCTCTGATCCAGCATTCTGAGTCTGTTGGTTGAAGAAAACATACTTAGTTTTGAGCCATGATCTCTGCATTAGAAGACAGCTATCTTAGCTATGTGCTCACCTGCCAAACTTTTAGTAAGAACTGTCACTCCCTACTTTAGACCCAACTCAAATGCCTAATGAAAATATAAAAAGGTTATGATATTAACAAAGAGATTAAGACAGATCTCAGATCAGATTAGTGGTAGGATATCAAGGAATGCAACTATTCTAGTAACTTCCTTTCCACCTCAAGATGCTTATTTTTCCATCTTCACTGCTTCAAAGGGACTAACTACAGCTTCATAACTTCTCACTGAATCACCCAAGCAGAGAAGGTGAGAAGTTGTGTGTGCATCAGCATTCCACACCCCCCGCTCCGGCTAAAGCTAAAGAACCTGCACTCTCTGTAGGAAAGTTACACTAAGCTCCATAAAACAAAACAAACAAATGAAGAAACCACATACACTCTATTAACTGTTACACCTCTCCTGCTGCTCTGTCAGACAGGAAGAAAACTGACTGCAGAAGAAGATGGAACGCATTTTGGAAAGCAAAAGCAGATTTTGCCATTTCACAGACACAAACTCTTTTCCCCTCACACACAAAGATGCTGAATAAAACCCAGAAAATTGGTTYGTTTGCTGTTGACATCCATAAAAGAATTAGGCCTTCATCTCCTGGATTTTTCATTCTAGAAAGTCCACATACAAGTTAACATGCACCCATAACGATTTGCAGTATCCCAGACTAGCTCCCAAAATACATCATCTGCCACAACAAACAACTAGCACTGTTAGTACTACTTCTGGGAAGCGAAAGGGTTTGAACTGGAGTATAAAGGAACAATGAGTCAGAACTAAGACAATAGAGTAAAAAGCCTTTAAAGAAAGCTACCCC
>PTFA01000265.1:1305079-1339748 GCA_003342895.1 Casuarius casuarius
GACGTGGCCTCCCCAGGGCCGAGCAGAGGGGGAGGATCACCTCCCTCGCCCTGCTGGCAACGCGCTGCCTAGCGCAGCCCCGAGCACCGTGGCCGCCTTGGCCACCAGGGCACGTTGCTGGCTCCCGGTCGGCTTCTCGTCCGCCGGGACTCCCAGGTCCTTCTCTGCAGAGCTGCTCTCCAGCCCGTGGCCCCAGCCTGTCCTGGTGCAGGCGGCTGCTCCTCCCCGGCTGCAGGACTCTGCACGTCCCTGTACTGAACTCCATGAGGTTCCTCTCCGCCCATCTCCAGCCCGTCGAGGTCCCTCTGAAGGGCAGCACAGCCCTCTGGGGTATCAGCCGCTCTGCCCAGTCTGCCATCACCAGCAGACTCGCTGAGGGCACACACTGTCCCATCAGCCAGGTCAGTGATGAAGAGATTGAACAGGACTGGACCCAGKAYTGACCCCTGGGGACACCGCTAGCTACAGCCTCCAAATGGACTTTGTGCCACTGATCACAATCCTAAACGTTTAGGACTAGTATAATGATGCAGCATAGAGAAATACAGGTCTGTTATAATAGCAGAGGCCTTGAAATGGGGACCCAGGATGTGGCATGAGGGAATACACAGAGGCAGGGGATAAGAGATAGGGCACACACTGGCACCAGAGACCCAAAGGCTATAAACAATTCACCAAAAGTTAGTTTAAAAATACAGTCCTGGAGCTAGAGAAAAAGAGRTAGGGCTAACAAAGTGAACAAAGAAATAGTCTCTAACAGACATTAAACACACCATATATCGTAAAATCAGATATAATGTGAACTTGCAGATCAATGAAGAAAATGCAAGGGATAAAAGYATAAAAATGACTCTGAGTGCATCCTGGGGTGAGGAAGAAGCCAATGTGAACATCAAATTCCTCATCTAAAGACTTGCAATGCTGACAATTCACTGTACCCATTTCCCTGCCCGAGGCCATTGACTTTGAGAGGCCATAGCAGAAAAACAGGTAGATACYAGAAAGCGTAGGTATAACAACTTTAGCTATATTCTTGTTATTGAAATCTCTTCTGTATAGTAGTAGTCTTCCCCCCTCCCTTTTCTACATCTGGTCTAATAAGAATTCTTTAATTAAAACTGTTAAGACTTCAATTATACTAATAAATTCTTGGCTTTACATATAAGGGGGGTCCCCATAACAAAATTTTGAGTGTAACAGCTATGGGGAGACATGTCAGGGGTTAGAAAAAGTAGGACTTTGGATGGCCACATATCAAATAGTGGAAAGACAGTCAAGTTTAATGTTTTAGGGGGGGGGGTTTGTTGGTGGTTTTTTTTTTTTTTTTTAAGCTTACTTTCTCTTCTTTGAAAGGTAGGATTACCTTACATTTGAGACAAAAYCCCATGAATCATCGGATTCCCCATTCAGGCTAAATTACCCTCTATTAAAGAATTTACAGTTTTCATCTTTGAGCTGAGGGAGCCTCTAGCTGATTTCATGCTGGAAACTTGGTTCTAGAARTTAGCAGCTGTGCTTCTGGGCTACTGACAAGGTCAACTTCTAGCAGTAAAGATACATGACAGTAAGGCAATAAGCAAATCAAGAACAGATACCTGCTTTTGTTGTTCAGCATTATGCAATTCCTGCTGCAGCAATTCTATCACCTGAGTCCTTCCYAGCAACGCTGCTTCCTGTTCCTCTAGCTTCCTCTGAAGCGTACRCAGGTTCTGCGAGACACACCGTGATATATCAGTATCCAAGAGGCTAACATAAGAGGTCTAGTTTCCCTRTTTTCATCCATGCACCTACTTCTCATAATGCATTTACTTTAACAGCCTAAATAACATGATTTTTGTTGATATCTATTCTGGAGCCCCTGTGCACTAGGAAAAGCTCACCACTGTCTCACAAAGAGGGAGCAAGGGCACACTAAATTAACACTGTTTTAACTGTCACATAAAAAGTTTATAGCAGGTCAGCAGATTGAAGTTGGGATCTGGAAGTCTAAATTAGCATCCTGAAAAAACAACAAAACAAAAAAACAAAAACCAACGAAATCAAATCATCTCTCTTCTCACCCTTTTTGAAATACTTTTCTGAGAACTGCTCTCTCAGGGTGTCTTCAGAAAAGTAAAGTTGCCTTTCTTCTTCCACACACTCCGTAAGATTATATTCCAAACCTACCTGCTGCATTTCCACTTCCAGATCTGACTGGGCCACTGTCTTGAGCAATTCAGCTTGGTGGTGAACCTGCTCCTCTAGGAGAGCTTCTTTCTCCTGAATCACCTCCTGCAGGGAGCTCAGCTGAAAATGTAAGCCAGAAAATAGAAGAACTGAGAAGGTTATGAGCCTGGCCTACATGCAGGCCTGCTTTCAGTATGCAACAGCACACCAGACCATCTTCTGCATGGTAATCCTCTATGTCACTTAGGTCAAAATGATATCTTTATTCTACTAATACCTACATATTAACTGATACCATTTCWGACACCAGAAAGTAGAAGGTATAGAAGTTTCATTTACAAATATGCAGAATGATAAAAGATATAGTTACCATATAATCACAAATTCACAAACTTCTGGTTCTATAGTTGTACAGCATATAGCCCCACCCAAAGATCAACATTTAAAATTGACTTCTGTAATACTAACAAAAAACATTCCATTAATAAATCCAATGTAATATAACACAGCAGTATATCCTGCAGAATGACTGTCTGTCTTAAATTGTGTCAGTAGAGGTACGCGGTGGGAAATACAGACKCATACACAAATGGATGACTGGAAATCTTCTTCCACACCTGTGTTGCATACTTGATTTCAACATCTTTCAGATTCACTTCGGCTAGAGCCAGCTGTTCCTTCAGATCCTTAACAGTCTTCTCGTGCTCCCTGAGCTGTTGTTTCAGTGTTTCAGTTTCCTCTTTAAGTCCTTCATCTGTATTCTGGTTGTTCTGACACTGCAAAAGGAAAAAAGGGGAGGAARTAACAGAAGAAAATAAACTGATCAGTATTACCTGCCATTGGGGTGGCGGGGACACAGCACTGTAGAATCCTGTCATGCTCTTGACTCCTCACCATATGTTTATTTCCAGACTACCTAATTTCTTAACTATAATTTTGTTTCTTAAAAATGAAGTTAGCCTAACTACCTAATTTCCCTATTTCTGTCTAGATATGTACAAGATGACCTCACTAATATGGAAGTGATTCACCAGTATTTATTCAATCATCTTGGAATGGCTAATTATCCATGATAGTTCTTTTTATCATATAACCTAAGCTAAATCATATTACTAAAGCAAATAGAACAACATAACCTAAGATATGACTGGCTTGATTTGTGAGGCTGTTGAATTTCACTAATTTCTCTGATACCAGAAATAAAACATTTGTTAGTTAGTAACAGAAGAATATCCACCAAGGGAGAAAATGCCTACATAAAATATCTGTTTAGAATAAAGGGGTTTATAGCAATGAACCTGAYAGAAAAAGGAAGCATGACAAGTAAGCATCAGTTCTGCTCTACTCTGAGGTACTAAAATTCTCTGCCTATGGCCATGAAATCCAAATTCAGACGACGTTGCTCATAAAACATGGGCTCAAACTATGTCTACTCAGACATATCAGCACACTGAACCTGCACCCTTTTTTCTCTCCTATAAAGGCCATACGTATGGCAGGCARTTCTCTAATACCACAGTTTTACACCTACTTAACACACC
The DNA here is from genome assembly GCA_003342895.1 of Casuarius casuarius. Lineage (NCBI taxonomy): Eukaryota > Metazoa > Chordata > Aves > Casuariiformes > Casuariidae > Casuarius > Casuarius casuarius. Next base: position 1,308,787 of record PTFA01000265.1, read on the forward strand.
GTCACATACCAAGTCCAGCAAACCAACATTGTCACTGAGAAGCAGGAAAAAAAGTCTGTAAGGGGGGAAAAAAGGGGCTTTAGAAGCTGGCAGAGTAAATAGACAAGGAAATGGTTTTAACTGCACTTAAATTCAGAGGTAGAACAGGGAGGGGGGAAGGGATAGGGATCAAACGAAGTCCAGGAAGCTTTTCAGAAGCTGGGCATATAAATCATTTCTAAGGCAGGGGCAAAGCAGGTTCTGGGTGGGAAAGAAGGGTGGATTAGTGTGTTTACTTGGGATTAGTTTTCAGGATTTATATTTACAGTAGGATTTGGAAAAGCTTCTGATCAAGATCAAGTCCTTGCTCCCTAGCCACTACAGGGAATACCACAATTAAGGACAGAAGCACAGCCCCAGGGTTCCCAGCGCTCAAGCTTKCACATGTCATGTTTTCCCATGAGGTATAAACTATTATATCTCAAATGTAATTTGTGTTTATCCACTTCAGAGGAATCTTAACCGTTCCGCATACAAATACCTATTAGCTACTTACAAGATGTAGACCAATATATGGAYTCTCCTGAAAATGAGGCACTCTCTTCAGCCCAGAAAGTAATAGTGCCAATGAGATACTCAAAATACAGCCCTCCCATGCGGTCCCCATCATAAGAGAGAAGAAAAATCCATTTGCTATATTTATTCCTCATGATTACCAAAAGGAACCAGTAATAGCCAATATCTCAGCACAACATCTAACCCTAATCCAAATCTTTTTTTCTTCAAATGATAGGATATCTGTCTAGGAAATATCACCATTACTCAAGGCAGCATCTACTTGGGGAAATAAATAAATAAAAAACAAACAAAGGAATCCATAGATCCTCAGAGGGTCCAGCCTTACAAGAATATATCTAAGTGCTTTCCAGGTCAAACACAATCACATAATGCTGTGTGTAACCATCCTAAAAATCATTTCTCTGAACTGCTGTTCTACCCTAAAACTAGCAAGGCTCTTGTCCACACCGTTTCCACTGGAGGCTGTACCAAGAGTTCCTCTGATTAAACTTTTTCTAAACCATTTTCCTTAATGGAWAATTTACACCCACTCATTCACCTGTCATACTGCCCTTTTACTTCAACAGTTTTCCCCACTTTCTTGATGTTTACTTCCCTCATATAATTTTAGAAGAAAGTTATGTTTCCTCTCAGCCTTTGTTGGCTAAACAGCCAAGCTATTTTGAGTGACTAGTAAAAGCAGTTACTAACGGGACTGGGGAATGGAAGGTATTTTGCTGCTCAGAATTCATCTTTCCTGACTCCAAGTAAACAGAACATGACAACAATCCACACRAGGCCTTGCCACTCTTGGTACAATAGTTGGAAGGACAACTGTTTACCTTAAATTAAAAAAAGCAGGCCTTTTTTAATCTACATTGCACTAATCCAGTGATCAACTAGTATAAAAGCTCTTGTTTTTTTTTTTAACTGATGAATTTGAATTTTGCAGCAAGAATGCTCATTAGTCCATAAAAGTAAGCCTACACAAAGTAACGTAACAGACCTATACATGCTATATCTGAATAAGCTACACAAAGCCTCAGCAGCAGGAGAGCAATGCTGAGCGACACAGCTACGCAGCCTCCAGGGCCTTCACAGCCTCTGCAGACAAACTACCTTGGGTATTTTTTCCTGGCCTTGCATAACATAACGGCAGCATACTACAAGGGCTTGACCTTGCACTTAGTAAGTTTTGTCTCATTTTTATATTGTGTCAGTCCTCAAGATCATGCAGTTCTTCTAGTATGAAAATCAAGTTCTCCTTTGCATTGAAAACTATTCCCAAGATAAGGAATGTAAGTAAGGTGAATTACAGTAGCAAGTTTCCATGATTTTGGGATGCCAACCAAAATATTAAGAGTCATAAGACTAATCTTTACTCCATTAGTAGCACTTCTCATCTGACACTTCACCTTTAAACATCACTCACATTTAATAATGTTTCCTATGATCTTTTAATCTTTTCTTTAATGCTTCTAACATACCCTATCTTTTTTGGTTTAATGAATATCATCTGATGTCCTGATATCAGCTCTTTTTTTAAAAAAGCAGAGCTTGATCACTTGATCTGTTTGGACTTTGATCACTAATACCTTGCCTAATTTAACTAAAAAAAAAAAAGGGGGGGGGGGGACATCAGAGCTTATCGCCAGCAGAATAATAACTGAGAACAATTTCAGAAATCACCAACTCCCATGGAAGTTTCTACCTAGTAGCTAACAGTTTCTTAATGACCCAATATAGGACATTTTTCCTTTATTTTTATCTGATTTTACAGAAATATAGCTTCTTAGCAATAAAACTTTGGTCTTGATCACATGTGGTGGCACAGGAAGCTACATGTCTAGAAAATATATACTTGTAAATGTTTACTAAGTTACTGCCTTTCAATTTTAATGAACTCCTTACCTCCTTGTTCTTGTATTCCAGMCAACCTTCCCTTTCCTCTGCTGTACTCACATCACAGATTACATATTGAAACAAAGCTCTGACAAACATGTGAATTCTGCAAGAAAGAACTTTACTACAAATAACTGAAGATATGCAAAGTGAAACTGGCCCATACCCTCAGGAGATTAAGCTGTGCACTCTGAGGGCCTCTGCAGCACAAGGAAGCTGGACAGACGGGCTTACTTGTGCATAGACATCCTTGCTGGAACTACAGATGTCCTGCTCATAAGACAGACAGGACCTACTAGCTCACTGGGACCTAAAATGTAGGGTGGCACCAGGCTTTCAGTATMGGCTAACACCTTTCACATAGCCTTGTTCTCCCAACCTTGGGACAGATCTCCTCTTCTGACAGYGTCTGTGCAGACAGTGGCGATCCTTTCTCTGTCAACTCCTCAATGCGTTTGTTCAGAGATGCCAGTTTGGCTTTGGCCTGAAGTTTCAGCTTCATCAGTTTAGCATCTGCAGCCTCCCGCTCTTTCTGTGAAAGGAGACAAACAGATAGACTTAAGATTCCAGTGCTATCCATCTCCCTGAAAACACCATTAGGAAAAGTTAAAAACTTTGTGAAACGGTCCACTTTTTTCTGTCAGAACCTGTCCCCCCACTAAGAGTGCTAAGCAAAAGATGTCCAGGAAACAAATTTGCTCCGAACCACTATACACAGCAAAATAGTTAGCTTCTTTTGCTCCAGCTGTTTCTCTTCTAAAGAGAAACTGAGTGTATTTCAGGGGAYAGCTCATGCAAGAGACCTTTCCTAGTAGTTTGTACAAACTAAGCTTGATTTCCCTTACTATATGCAGACCCCCCCAACACCATCTCAGAAGGCATTGCATCCTCAATKAACTGCACATTCTCTCACGTCATGCCTCAGGGTATGCAGTACCTATCTTYGATTACCTGCCAGAAAACCACTGGACTGCTCGGTGGCTGCAGCACAGCCCCACTTATCCCAGACACTCTGAACCAGGGAAAGAAAGAGCCCACAGAAGATGCTAGTATGTCTCAGAGCCGCTGGACTCTGCCTGGGCCTAGAGGAGCTCCRAGACAAAAATACTACGTAACACGGATGTAACACAGTAGAGTAGTACTAGATGCACTAGAGTAATCTAGAGGGAACTACCCATAAGCAGAGTGGACAGAAGCCATCCTACATCTCTTGGCTTAGGATGCAATAATCCTTCTCCGGAACTGATGCATTTAGTAGTGTAGCTGTCTCTAAGGCTCAAAAGAAACCGGAGACCCGATTGCACAGAAAGCTRCATGATCATTTCACTCTTTCGCCAGGGGCCCAGGAGCAAAAAAMCGATACCTTGAGTACAGTTTCTTTTTGCTGGAGCAGGGAATCCTTTTCTCGCACCAAATCCTTCAGATGCACAACTAGTTTTTCTGTCTGAGCTAGGCGCTCTAGCACGTCCTCAGGTGTCTCCTCCATGCTTTCTGTTTCTGGTTCTAAAGCTTGTACCTGAAATAGTGAAATGAGTCCTCTGGAGAAAAAAGTCTAAACAGACTGCGGCATAGTGTTCAAAGGTATCTTCAGCTCCACTCTTAAGTGCTGTGCTCYTGCTCCTGGCAAGCATTTCATCTAGCCTATAGAACTACTCACATTTAGCTGAAATCAAGAGGAAAGTTCAGGATACCCTTGAAAAAAATTACAGAAAAAAAAAAGTACCTTTGCTGTAACACAACATCAGTAATTCTAAAGTGAATGGCATAAAGGAGATGCTACTGCTCRCAGGCTATGCACTGCCCTAAGCACCAAAGGGCAACATGCAGATCAAGCTTCCTCATGTTCCCCAATCACTCAGAACTTCCCTTTCTAATAAATGGAATCATTAGTTCTTTCCTCACTATAACTCTAATTTCCTTTCTCAAATCACCTTGAGATGTGGAAACTAAGCAGATTATGGTCTGTCCCRCAGAAGCGCTGGCTTAAGAAAGTGGTCAGGAATACAAGAAAAGCAAGTGGAATGATAGGTTCAGTSTGATGCTCAGCCATGAAGAATCAGAAAACAGTTGTCATTGCAGTCAAATGACTGACACCCCCCAAACTCTCTCTCAATAAGATCTGAAAGTCTTTCCATAATGTACTTACTGTGGTAGAGGTTTCAATAACTGCATCTGCACCATCACTTGACAGCTCTTGTAAAACAGTATTTGCTAAACCTGACAAACGGCTCAGCATCTTGAGCCTGAAACAAAACAAAGAATCASAATACAGTTAGAGTCAAAACTGCCAGGAAAAATAAGTTACCCTTCATGCTGACCTCTAATGTTATGGAGGAGACCAGGCTTAGAGGGAACACATCTCCTCTGCTGACAAAGAAAAATCTCACAAATAAATAAATGATCATCTTAAAACAGTCAGACTCTTTCAACACATAAGCAGAGGATGTATTTGTAAGAAACAAGAAGATACCTTTACCACTGTATATGTATGATTGCAAAACAGACATTTAYACTAGATTTCAAGCCACTCTCATAGTTCATTTGCCATCTCCTTAACAATGAGATTGCAGAACTGCGATCTGTTCAGCTTACTGAAAAGAATATACACCCAAACAGGGCCTGAAAATACCTACAAAATAAGATTTCTGGTAATAAGCAGCGGGGGTGGTGGACTCAGCGCTGCTGTGCACTAAACAGAAGTACATTATATGAGGTTAGGAGACCCCTGCATGCTACACACGCAACAAGACAGGACCTCAACTTTGGGATGCAGTGTGGAGATGGCAGACATTCCCTGGCTGCTTAGCAGACCTGCTGCTCCTTAGCAGACCTGCTGCTCCTTTTCTTGAAACTCAGAAGCCAAACTGAACCAGCATACAGAGCTCAAGAACAAGGGGAAAAAAAACAGCAATACTGGCCAGCAGTACTTTCCATTTTGGGAAGAGTAGCAGACTAAATTCTTCATTAACCCTCTGGACAATGGGATGAAATGCGCCCTCAGCAAGTTCACCAAATTATGAGGAGCTGCTGATTTGCCAGAGGATAGAGCTGTCAATCAGAGGGATCTCAACAAGCCAGATAAATGGACGGACAGAAACCTTGTGAAGTTCAGCAGAGAGCCCTGCACCTGCAATGGAACAAATGCACACAGGACCAGCTGGCTGGGAAACAGCTTTGCAGCAGACCTAGGGATTCTCATGGGCACGTTGAACACAAGTCAGCAGCACGCTCTCACAGCGGAGACAGCCAACTACATACTGTATTGCATTAGTAAGACTGTAGCCATCAGGTTGAAAGAATTGCTTCCATCAGGTTGAAAGAATTGATCATTCCCTTCCATTTAGCACTTGTAAGCCACATTCGAAGTACAGTGTCCACTTCCAGGCTCCCTGGTGCACAAGACAGACAGGGACAAACTAGAGCAAGTCCATCAGAAAGCCCCCAAGATAAACAGAGGCTGGATATACAGAGATGACAGAGAGATGACAGAGACAGAGAGATGCCCAGATACAGAGAGATGCCCAATACATGTCTGGACATAAGGAGAGGCTGAGAACGCTGGGTTYGTTCAGTCTTGAGAACAGAAAGATAAGGAGGGGGATATAAGTGGTATCTTCACTATAGCCCCCTGTTAGGCAGTTAAAAAGCAAAGCCAGATTCTTCTTGGAGGTGCACAGCAGAAGGATAARGGGCAATTGATACAAGTTGCAGCATAAGACACTTCAATCAGAGAAGAAGATAATGGAAAAGGAAAGTGATAAAAATACTGRAACAGATTGCCCAGAGCAGTTGTGATAKTCTTCATCCTTGGAGATATTCAAAACTGAAGTGCATGAAGCCCATAGTAACCCAAACAAAGTTAGCCCTGCTATGAGCAGAGGGTTGGACCAAACGAACTCCCCAGGTTCCTTATATGACCCAAATTATTCTAGTATGGTATGAAGGTCAGGTGAAGTGTGACACGATGTATCTCTTAAAAGAATAGCTATAGATCTGTTTGTCCCACCTGTAAGTCCACATCTGTAAAGGGCATAATAACTAGTACAAACGTAAAAGTAGCTCCAACAGTACAAACTGAAACTAGACAAACTCACACTAGATACAAGCTCAAGTTTAAGTTAGAATAATTAACTAATGGTTTAATTTATCTAGAAAAACCTCCATCAAATGAAATCTTTCGATACAAACAAGGTGCCTCTGTTTAGYTGGAAGCAGGCTTCTAGAGCTGGCTACAACAATCAGCTCACGCCTGACCTCCTTTATCTTAGTAAGCAAACCTTTCCTCTGACACCTCCAGTTCACATGTGCAAACATTAGCTATGGAGAGAACAGTAGTGCATTATTTTTAATTGTGTAATAGCCACGCCTTTCAGCCACCCAATTTTACAGAAGTAGAAAATGTCATAATGCACATCATAATATCAATAGCAGAAAAGGTCATTAATTCATATGAACGCCAACCTCTCCTATGCACCGAGTGGCTCATAGGTCTGCTAASTCAGTAGTAAAGAGGTCTCCAAGGCAGCGCTCTTGGCCACACGCAGGTCCTTCACGCCATTCTCGTTCATCTCTTGAGTACTGACAGGTTGCACGAAATGAAAAAAAAGAAGGGGGGGAGGGAGGGAGGGAGGGAGAGGGAAACTATTTATCCAACAGGAAAGGAGGAATAAAACCATTCTCCAGCCTACACAGCACTCTCCAGAATTGCTACAATCAGTTATTTGCAATAAATACAAAAAGAGAAGTCTTTCCTATTTGGGAAGCTTGATTTCTTCTGTTCCTGCAGGGACATGCCCTGACTTCTCATGATACCTGCAGGAACTCTTGGTCTCTGCAGCTTACAGTAAAATGCTTGAGAAGCTCTTAGTGAAGTGAGGAAACATGAGGCAAGAAGCCAGGCCTCAGAGTTTCTCTTACAAAGTACTCTAGAGGATSAAGCTGCTGGAGAAGCACATTGTCACAAAGCTGGAATCGTGCATGCTCYATGTCCATATAATGGACAGTGAAAAAGTACCCGTACGTATCTTCTCCGCTGGCCCTGGGTCAGCCTGAGGCACAGAACTCTAGAGTAATACAGGCTTTACAATTACTAGAGAAGTTTATTTTTCCATGATTAACTATTCATGAAGTTGGTAATACTGAAAGACTGATTTCAAGACCTGGAATCSTTATATAAGAGTAATAAAGTGTTTATAGTTTTGTAAGCCACCCACCCACAATGCTCTAGTGAAGACCAGGCCCTGCTGCCTTGGCAGTGGTAAAAACACATTTTAGAAACCAACCAGTCAAAAGGCAAAAATGCCTCTTTCTGCCTGTCACCAATATTCGAACAAGATGCATCTGATCTTATTATGCATTAGCCCATAGCTTCTCAAAGGTACAAACACACAATACRTGGCTGAGAGATGAAGTGAGACAACATGATAACATGACATATCAAGATAACATTCGCAATATGGGAAAAAGCAGAATCTAGCCATTACAGACAKCCGGTGTAACCAAAAAATATCATGGGGGTCAGCACGTATCTGCATATCTACAGGCACTRCCATTTCAGGCAGGTATACACGGACTATGTGGAGAAACCTAAGATTCCCTGGCCTTTGTCCAGGCTGGCTTCATTAACCTGATACTGAACTCAAACTAATATGCATTGCTGGGCTTAGAGGAGCTTAGGCCTGCCTGCATCTGTTTGCACAGACATGGACTTTAATAACCTGAACTCAAGTCTTTTATAGTCTGTTAAAGTGAGTCAAAAAAAATCATGCTCTCGTGTGAGYTTGTAATTTTCACAATAGTTATATTCTGATCTCCTTAATACTATATAAAAGAATAAGCTTAGAGATCGCAATTAAGATCAAGGCCTTGTAGCACAGTACAAAGTAACAGGAAGAGATACTCTTYGCAGCAAGATCTCTCAGTCTGAAAGAGAGATGACAGACAAATGAGAGAGAAAACATTACTCTGAAATTCTGTTTTACAAAAAAAACTGAAAGAGGAAAAATCCAGTGATTTGTCCAAAGTCACATAGAGAACATACCGAGTTGCTATTTCACATAGATGATATTCTCATTTGGGACTGCAGACGGTTTATTTATCGGTCAACAAAAAGCTCTTTGGGTTGAAAAGTGACAGCAGAAAAAAAAAATCCTAGGAAATTGATTGGAAACTTGTACCAAAAATGCACAGATGACACACCACTTCAGRCCTCTTATCAGATCAAGACATACTGAAACTGCCCCCACCCCCCCAAGTCAACCGCAGCCTGACTTGCAGCAAGGTCACTCATCTAAGACCGAATCCAGATGAACCAAGCAATTTGTTTGGCAAAAGCACCTAGAGAGTTTGGAGATGCCTTCCTCCATAAAAAAGGGAGGAAGTCACTTTTGTCAGTGATTTGGGGACACAGCATGTTTTTATCCCTCCGTTTTCTTCTCCATTAGCAAAACAACCACCGAAGTTACCCTGTCGAACATAAGGATTCCATTTACAGATCTCACTGCAACTTTATGACTGTTATATTGAATCCCAGAAACAAACATAACATAGCTTAAATACTGCTACAAAGCTAACAGTCAGGACACAAGGTGATATCTGTCTTCTCCATTAGCCTCAGGGACTTGTTGCAGGATTACCCTGAAGCTTGCATTTTGCATTTACTTCTGAGGTTAGATCAGGAARGCATTCTACAACACTGGCCAATTTCCTTATAAGCACAAGTAGGCAAACACGAAAGGACAGGGGTTATTCTGCGCTCTCCTGCCTCACCCAAATAAATACACAGTACAGCTGGCAGAGACAGGCACATTGCTCTTCCAAGGTTATACCCAAGTYCGTGTGACTTTGGGACGGACTTCCATTTTTGTAATTAACAGCAGAACACACAAGGAACAGTGTTCTGTCCATGTTTTAAGTCAGTATAGTTTGTACTGTAATTATACTTTAAAATAAAGTTTTGCTAGACATTCCCATGATTAACAGACTTTTGCTCATCAGACCTTAACTTGAGTTAGTACTCAGGCCGCAGTCCAAGCAGTGTTCCTAGCAGTATCTCCTTTACGTGGAAATAGATTTCCCTTTATTGATCCAAAAAGTCCAAGTCTGTTGCTAGTTACAGGACAGTCTGCASAGAGCAAACAAGAGGAGCATAAATTGACGTGCTTTTATCTCTAGGTAGCAGCTCTACCTCTCGGATACCAGTTCTATCATAGCATTTCTTTCCCACCATCTCAATGTTTAACCCTGTATTTCCTTTCCTTGGGAGGCAAATAGGTGCTGAAGGCACCGTCGCGGCARAGGAGCCCAGGGCCGAACCCCTCGCACGAAGCAGAAGGGCCGCGAAAGCCGCAGGGACTGCGGGAGACCCACAGACCTTCACCGCGCGGCCCCCGCAATCCCGGCCCCAGAGAGCGAGGAGCAGCCTCCGCCCGGCGAGGGGGGAGTCCGCGCCCCCCGCCGCCRCCGGGGGCCTCACGGGGCAGAGCTCCGCCCGGCCGGGCCGCGCTCCCCACCACGGACRCCGCCCCGGGACCGGGCTCGAACCGTCGGTGCAAGCGACGCAGCGGCCCCGGTGGAGCGCAGGCACCAGTGGGGCCAGGCGGTACCGCGAAGGCCGGGCGAGGGGGCGACCCCGCCGGCTCCCTGCCGCCCAGCGCCGCGAGCCCGCGCCGGCTCCCGGCGCCCTGTTGGCCGGTAGCGCTGCCCGCGCCTGCCCCCGCCCGCCAGACCCGCTCCCGCCGCGGCTGCCGACTGAGCCCGCGCAGTCGACAGCCGGGCGGCAGAGCCAGCGCCGCGAGCCGCGCAGCCGAGGGACGGGACGGGACGGGACGGGACCGGACCGGACCGGACCGGACCGGGGGGAGGCGGGAAGGAGGCACTGACCTGCCGGCACCCCGCGCCCTCCAGCCCCGGCCAGGGCCCCGGCACCGCGGAGCAGGCCCCGCCCCCAGCCACCTCAGCACCGGAACACGCCGCCCAGCTTCCGCCTTCCGCGCCGCTCCCGCCTCCTTGCGGGGAATAGCCAATCAGCTACAGAGCCCAGGAGATAGACGCGGCAACCAGCTAATCGCGGCGCGGCAGCTGTCTGAGCATGACGGTCACGCTGACACATGGCACGAAATCACCAATCCCGAGTAGGACTTCGGGACCCTCCCAATAACATGCAAGCAGCCAATCAGCAAAGGCCCCCCAAGCTACGTTTGGGGTGGGTGAGGACACGGTGGGCGGGACCGTGCTTCTGACCAGGTGGCAGGGGGCGTGGCCTTCCGCCCCGCCCCGGGCAGGATCTCCCCGCCCCCGGGCGGGACCGCCCCGCCCCTTGTCTGGACGCCCCGCCCCYGGGCGCACTGAAACATTTTTTTATTTCAGATGAAAATGTGTAAATTGGGGGCCAAAGTCCATTTGGAGGCTGTAGCTAGCGGTGTCCCCTGGGGTCAGTCCTGGGTCCAGTCCTGTTCAATCTCTTCATCAGTGACCTGGCTGATGGGACAGTGTGTGCCCTCAGCGAGTCTGCTGGTGATGGCAGACTGGGCAGAGCGGCTGATACCCCAGAGGGCTGTGCTGCCCTTCAGAGGGACCTCGACGGGCTGGAGATGGGCGGAGAGGAACCTCATGGAGTTCAGTACAGGGACGTGCAGAGTCCTGCACCCGGGGAGGAGCAGCCGCCTGCACCAGGACAGGCTGGGGCCACGGGCTGGAGAGCAGCTCTGCAGAGAAGGACCTGGGAGTCCCGGCGGACGAGAAGCCGACCGGGAGCCAGCAACGTGCCCTGGTGGCCAAGGCGGCCACGGTGCTCGGGGCTGCGCTAGGCAGCGCGTTGCCAGCAGGGCGAGGGAGGTGATCCTCCCCCTCTGCTCGGCCCTGGGGAGGCCACGTCWGCAGTGCTGGGTCCAGYGCTGGGCTCGGCAGYGCCAGGGAGAGATGGAGCTGCTGGAGMGAGTCCAGCGAAGAGCCACCGAGATGGTGAAGGGACTGGAGCATCTGTCGTGTGAGGGGAGACTGGGAGAGCTGGGACTGTTTAGCCCAGAGAGGAGAAGGCTCGGGAGGGGACCTTATCTRTGTGTGTTAATACCTGAAAGGGTAGCGCAGAGACAACGGAGCCAGGCTCTTTTCAGCGGTGCCCAGTGATAGATGAGAGGCAATGGGCACACACCCAAACACAGGCAATTCCATCTGAACGTAAGAAAACACTTTTTCCACTGTGAGGGTGACAGAGCACCGGAACAGGYTGCCCAGAGAAGTTGTGGAGTCTCCATCCTTGGAGATATTCAGAATATGACTGRACRCAGTYCTGGGCMWCCTGCTCTAGGGGACCCTGCTTGAGCRGGGGGATGGACTGGATGATCTCCCGAGGTCCCTGCCAACCTCAGCCCTTCTGTGATTCTGCAATATACACACGGCAGCCACACACATCGACAGATACAGAAACACTGAGAACTCACCCAACACAAGCAGCACTGACAGCCTCATYTTTGTTCCCTCTCTGATCAGGATGAATGTCTGCTAGTAGGAAATACATATATATATATATACATGCAATGTGCATCCCTCCTGTAGCTGGACTTGGACCCTCAGTCTGTCCAGTGCCTGCCCCTGGATCCTCGGTCTCCTCAGCTGCCTGTGAGCCCCCAAGCCAACAGCCCCTCTCCATTTGCTGGTACAGATCCCCTTGCCCACACCAGCACACACACTGTGGGTCCCTCCAGTGACTGGGATCAGATTCTCAGTCCCTCCAGTAGCTGGCCCTGGATCCCTGCTCTCCCCAGTTGCCTCCTGCGCAGACCATGCACACAAGCGGGTCTGTCAGCTGATCGCCAGGACTTAGGGTCTCTGGAGCAGCTGGCTGGGACCCTCTGGTCCCTCCGGTGGTCAGCTCTTCCAGGTGTCTCACTCCAACACACACAGACACGCCTGGCTCCCAAGCCGCTTARCCTGCTTGCTGCCTAGTTTGGCTCGATACTCGCTAGCGACCACACACTGACACGTGCACGCTCCCTCGCTCCAGCTGCCGGCACCCTGGACGCGCAGGTCCCCGTGACCCACGGTCCCTCTGCAGCTGCTGGCGCTCAGACCGCCGTACACATGCAGCAGAACGGAGAGCTCCTCACCCCAGAAAACAGTTAGAAACGGAGTTTAATGAGAAGAAGGGACAGACCRTGCTGATCAGGTGCAGAGTATGGCCAGGCACRCATACTGACCAGCAACCTGTTTACGGGCAACCAGCCCCTTTTATCCCCTTATCCCTCTATTTTCCCACGTTTATTACTACCAAAACCACCGTGATCCCTCCCTTTCCCCTGGAGATCCTCTCCCCTTGGCTCGTCGTAATGGGGGTCTCACAGGGCCCGTGGGGCTGATGGTCTCCTGAGGGGCCAGGCCAGGGGCCCCCTTTCCCTGACCGGGTTATTGGGGATCTGCCGCCGGCCCGCGCGTGTCCCTGCTCCTTGTGCATGTGGAGATGAGCCTCCCACGGGCTGGTCGCTCTCCTGCGRTGGCCTGGCAGTAGCCAGGGCAGGGTGTTATTCAGTTTCCCCTCCTGCCGTTGTTCCTCCGTGCTCCTTTGTGTGAGTGGAGACAAGCTTTTTATTGCATAACCTAAWGTCTATAGTCCTGTGTAATTTCTGCGATATGGTCTGGTCCTGGACACAAAATGATCTCTGCCTGAGAAGACAGGCTCTCAAATACGATTAGAGGAGTAGATCATAATTTTATTCCACCTTAAATCCCACAACTTGTAGCCTTTTCCCTGCATCTTCATGCATAATTACATCAAAGTTAAAAACAGAGTAGTGTGTAAAACCAGCGTAGTCCCTGATGCCAGCATCTGACTAACCTTCTCACCCTTTCTGATTTGGCTCCTGAAATAGCGGTGATTTGGTAGATTATCTTGTACCTTCTTTCCATTTTAAGGAAGCTGTTTATATCATTGAAACTTTCAGGTTTCTAAATCAGCCCCTAAGCAGATTACAATTTATAATTGGCTTCTGGAAGGTTAGATCCCTCACTCACCCGAGACTAAGGCTGAATGTGGAGGGGAACAGACGGGCAGTCCTGCGAGAGCCGCAGGGGGAAGAGGGTGAGTCCTGGCGTGTTCCTCCTTCCGACCRGCCGTACGCATGGGGAACAACAGCAGCTCCACGGTGGATGATCTGCAGACTGTTGAGATCCACCACTGGTACAAAAAGTTCATGACGGAATGTCCTTCCGGACAGCTGACGGAGCACGAATTCAAACAGTTCTTCGGGCTTCGAGGGCTGGATCCAGAGGCCAATGAGTACATCGAGCAGATGTTCCGCACGTTTGACATGAATAAGGTGAGTTCTCCGGCAAGGAAATTAGCTGCCYTGTATGGATTAAGAGGAAACCAACTCCTGCAACTTTTGGAGTCCTTGGTTTTGTCTTACAAGCCCTGGTGTGGGAAGCTGTTGAGGGACACCAATATAAAGTAGCTAAATGCAGGGACAAATTAATGTGCGTAGATAATAACATAGATAACACAACCGTAGGCAATAACACTTCATCATCTAAATGCTTTCTGCAAGTTCACCGTTGAATTTTGAGAATCCTTTATTATGTATTAATTGACTTGGCCTTGCTTGGCTAGCAAAATGCTAGTGAAAGAAGATGAGGCTGGAATCTAGAGCTTTTTTAAGCCTTTTCTTATTCTTCAAAAATTTATCTGTATTAGGTATTAGAGAATACAGAAACCAAATTAAATAGAAATATTTATAACATTTGCAGAGGAAGCGATTTCCGGGCAGTTGGTAGCTGAAATTAATCTTGCTTGGGCAGACAATCTATATGGCTCTCYTCAGAAGCAGGAGGTACAGCATATGGCAGAGGTTAGGAAGCAGGTAGTATCATTCACTGTGACAGGCAGCCTCTTGCTGTCTCTAGTGTAAGCAACAGCATCCCCCTTAGTACCTTTAAGRAGGACGTGCCTCTCACTTCTGCCTGTTTTTTTCCATATATATGTAAGCCTGTGCTTGCTGGTCTGTAATATGAATGGCAGATAAATTTGGTCTTATGGCAGCCTAGGAAAATTCAGCTTTGACCTCTGCTCCAAGGTTCTGAAACTAGAAGCAGCCCATGTCTGTGAGTCAGGGAGGACAAGCGATATGGGTGGGAAATCACAGGTCATTGGGACAACACGTGAGAAGGTGTGAAGAGTTAAGGAGTGCTAAGGAATATTACGGAATGTTTAACGGTAGGAGAGGAGCAGCCAGGCTCCGTTAGGGTAGCTGAGGTCTCGTGGTGGATGTAATGACTGCAAATCTCGAAGAATCTTCTTCCTCTCCCTAAAGCTCTCAGTCCACAACTTTGCCCAGGATGATGATAGTCATAAGAAGCAAAGTTTTACCCGTTAAACCAAAATATTTACATTGCCTGGAGAAGCTTTTTCCTTCTCTCTGTCATTTTTTGAGATATTTAAGGACTTTAAAAATTGTTAAGGGCTGTTATGCATTTCAAAGTGCTTGTGTGAGCTCCAGGTTATGCAGTAAACAATGCTTTAAGACAACTCTCAAATTCAGATTTGTTCACACTAAGATAAAAAGCTGATCTATCAAATTCAGATCTGTTCACACTAAGATAAAAAGCTGATCTATCAAATAAAGCAGGAGTAATCTCAAGAGGAATGAAGTAAGAGTATGGCAGCCAGGGGAGGTGGACCTACATCAGTTAATTTTAGCCTGTTAATAATTAGCCACTTAATCTCAGCTCCTTTTATAATCAATGGCAAGGAACGAGAGCACCAGGAGGAAGAGTCACCCTGCAGTAATACAGGTGTCTAAGACGGATGGGATCATCTGCCTTCTGGACCTTCAGATTCTGAGAACCCTGCTGAGGGCAAAGAGGACAATTTTTCAATAGTTATTTTATAAATTGCCATCATGCCCCTCCTTCCCATGTTTAACACTGTTCGTCTGTATTTCCTGGTACTTTGCTCACCCTAATAATGAAAAATCTCACATAGTGGGAGTACTGCCMTGATCCTGAAAAAAATATTTTAAAATACTGTGATCCTTGCTGTCCAACRGTAGTGCTCTGCTACTCCAGCTACCTTTGCCTTTTACACATGTTTCAGAAAGGCATCTGATCTTGTTTGAATTCCTCAGTAAATGAAAGTTTGTTTCCCTTTGTAAGAATCATCAGTGGACATATGTACTTTGTTTGTTGTTTCTATTTATCTGCTTTAGATTTTAGTCAATATTAAGTCTTTTCCCCTACATTATGAGTCTTTAGTATCTAGCATTTTTCTTGCAAAGGAAACAAGAGCTTCTTGAGTTTCTTCATAAATTCGATAAATTAAAGGTTTAAAAAAACAAATACAGAACACTTTCTCCGGCTGTGATGTCATATTCCATGCCTTTTAAAAATATGTTCAGTTACTCTTTTTTTAGAGAATGGAGAACAGATCTATGGCTTATTGAAAGAGCAGTACTTTCCCACAGAGACAAAACAGGCTAGCACAGAAAACCCAAGGTGGAGTTATCGTCCGCTTTTCTTCCAAGCCAGGGCTCTGGATCAGTTTTCTTCCCAAACAGGCTCTAGTCAGTCAGCTCGGGTGGGCAGAGCAGGAGGGTTCATTCACGCTGGCCATGAGGAGSGACAGGTTTCATTTCTGCGAGTGGCAAGCACAGAGTGCTCTAGACATGCAACAGATCAGAACTGCAGAAATCCAGGAATTCTGGAGATCTTAAAGGTAGCCAAAATATAGTGTGTGCATGCTAAACTGCTGAACATGCCATTTCCAAGCTTTAGGGAAAAAGCTTTTCCCTAAAGCCAAGCCTCTGTGCCACGTGTTTCGAAGGAGGACTGGTTATATCTCTTTGAGCTGTGAATCTAAAGAGCAATAAGGTAAAAGCACTTGTAGAGCCATAACTCCCTCACTTTGTTCCTGTCACAATTTGGTTTTCGTTTTCCCACAGGATGGATATATTGACTTCATGGAATATGTGGCTGCCCTCAGCCTCGTTCTCCGTGGGAAGATGGAACAGAAATTGCGGTGGTATTTCAAACTCTATGATGTGGATGGCAACGGCTGCATCGATCGACACGAATTACTCAACATCATTAAGGTGAGTCTCCAGGGGTCTGTGTTCCTTCCTCTTTCCTTAAAGACAAATCCCACCTCACGGCTGAGACTTCCACTATTTCCCACATGGATGATCATGGATGATACCTGCCGTAACAGCATATTTTTCTTTTAGCAGGTTTCCCCACAGCCGCATGGTTCAGTCAGCAGGCTTGAYAGACTTTTCTCTACCACCATAACATATGCTACAGCATAGATAATTCCGTAAAATTGTTTTACTCGTCCAGGACCTAACCTGAGCTTTCCCAGATTTCRCACTCCGTGACTGTCAGCTGCAGTCTCTGCAATGTGTCCTTCGTAGGTCCCGTCACATGCTCCAGAAGTTTCCTTTCTCCCGTGTGAATAGTAATGGGATATTTAGCTCCCACTTTGCTTTTTAGAATCTGTTCCTAAATGTCAGTGTAATAATACATTTCTGACTCTGCTAATTAGGTGGCAGAAGTATGATTGCCAATAGAAAAGACTGAGTGCAAATAGCTGTTATGGGAGATGTTGGAATTACAGACATAAATAGGACCGTATGAATATCTCAGAATGACTTATTCTGGAAGGTCAGATTACTCCACAGAGATTGGGAAACTACAAGAACGCAGGAAAGATTCAATGACCCTAAATAATTTGCATTTCTGAATAAGGAAGGTCAGAA
Organism: Casuarius casuarius; assembly: GCA_003342895.1. NCBI lineage: Eukaryota > Metazoa > Chordata > Aves > Casuariiformes > Casuariidae > Casuarius > Casuarius casuarius. The sequence continues at coordinate 1,325,967 of PTFA01000265.1, forward strand.
AATGGATTTGATAAGATTTGAAATCAGGGTTGTCCACAAATAAAGCCACTTATAAGACTGTAGTAATGGATTCCTCATGCGGATATGAGTTTTAGTGCAGGACATTGAAAGAGATCAGAGACAAAAAAAGTCAATAATAACTGTAATAATATRCAGCCTCCGACAAATGACTTGTGAAAGAAATAGTCAGACATCACAGTGCAGCAACAGGTAGTAACTGTTCAACCCACACAGCTCTTGGGAAACTAGTCCTGTGGGTGATAATTGGTGGTGGTCAATTTACTGCCCTTCACATTCTGTAGATACAGTTCAGTCTCTTTGCTGGGGGCCTTAGGAGAGTGCTGAGGCAATACTGAGTTTTAGYAGAAGGACATTTGAGAATGAATAAAAAAACTTATTAAATATCTGAAGATGAAAGCTAAAAAGTTAATAGTCTTAGAATCAATATCATAGCTCTGGAATCACATATTTCATGGCCATCCTTAAACAAAGGAAAGAATTAGGCATGGAAAAGAAAAGAAAACCCTGTCTATATAGTAATGAATAGGACGAATGGTAGTGAATAATACTTAAATGTTCTGAAGTTGAAAATGAATCTCCAATGAGCTTTAGGGAGAAGCAGGACACACAGGGAGCAGCATATAAGTTGAAAACAGGGAAAGCAAGCAGAGATGCAAGAAATAAATGACTACAACATATAGTGAAGGGATTATCAGGATGTCAAATGGAGAGAGTGTTTGATGGGATTATGGGGCTCGGTGGACCATAGGGTACTAGAAGAAGCCATCAAAAGAACAAGGCAAGTAAGGAAGTTAAATCGTGTCTTTGTATCATGTTTAGCTACAGAGGAATCTGGGAAGATACACATAGAAAGTCTAGTTTTCCATTTTCCTTTGTTAACCAGTTCATGCACAGACCACTGTAAAAATGGATTAACATTAGCAATTACACTAAGTAACATGAATTGTTAGTCAGCAAGATTTTCTGTGTGGAGCATGAGATCTCATAGCGCTTTGTCTTTTGTACCCAGTGCTTCACAGGTAAAACTGAAGCTTTTACCTTTAACCTGTTGGTTTCTGAAGGTGTGATTTATCCTATCTCCACTTCACGCCTGCAAGATGATAGTCCGGTTTTAGATTTGGGTAGGTTTCACWGCAGTACGTGGATAAAAATGGGCACCTGTGGAGAGACGTTCATGATACCTATCTGACAGTTCTCAGGATGGCGCAAATTGCTCTCTGGAAATGCATCTACTCATTCAGTTTAAAGGAAACACAGATGGTCAGCTTAGACTTGTGGATCCAACTTGCAGATGGCTAAAGTCAGTTGAGTTTGATCTGGGAAATTGGCCTGGATTCTGCTATTTCTACAGTGCATAAGCACTACCTGAGCAGATTTAGGGCAGTCCTCTGGGTTTTATTGTCCATTCCTGGCTTCAGAACCGTGCTCCCTTTGTACCCTTCAGTGCCAACTGTAAGGCCTCAGGATTTCTGCTCTGTTTTCCCGTGGTGCTGGTGCGTTTTTGCGTGAGGAGGGTGCCAGGCAGGACTCCCATGTTCTGGATCTCCTCTGACAGGCTGCAGTAGCATCAGTCTGTTGTTCCAGGTCACCTTCCCATTCTTGTTCTTTTTTTTAGGCTATTCGAGCTATCAATGGTGGTGACCATGAAACTAGTGCAGAAGAGTTCACCAATCGAGTCTTTAATAAAATTGATGTGAATGGAGATGGTAAGATTCCTATCTATGTCACCCAATTCAGTTGAGCACTCAGTGCCACAGAAGAATACACGTTTTCCTTTCTTGCTTGAACTTTATGCCTCTTTATTTTTTATTTGCTGGTGAAATGAAGTCCCTCCCAGCAATCCATTCTCCTTTAAGTTTCCTGAGACACTTTTCTCCCTGCATAGTACATAACCAGTCCGATAGGATTTGTACCCTGGCACTAACTCTCAGCTATATTTTGTCCATATGAGTTTTGTAGGATTTTTTTTTTCCTTTTTKGATGTTTCTATGTAGCTTATGTCAGGGTTAGAAGTGGGAATGACAAACAGTTTCTCAGGTGGCCTCAGCTGCTGCTAAATCCTTCAGCAACTAGGAAAGGAGGAATTCACATTTCGTGTTGAAGTTCTGAGTTATTGCACCGAGTCTGCTCCCGGGTGTATGGCACCCCCRTTAGGTGCTGTGGACCGGTCAGGCGAAAGGTGCTGGATGCCACTGTAGTTACTGTATGTCCCTGCGAGATACTTCTTTCCTGATTACTTCACGTGCTCATYACCCTCTGTTGTGCTCTTTTGTTATTCCAGCAACTCTCTGCTGAGCTGCTTCCCTGCACAAGGGCTAGCCGCAGTCATGGTTTTCTGCACTCCATGCCTATGTTTTCTGCTTTTTGTTCTCATGGAGCCTTTTTGGCCCAGGACAGAAAACCTTGCTCTGCCTGGCATAGTTTCCTTCTGTTACTTCTTTTAACAGTTTAAACTGTTAAAAGCAGCAGTTTAAGGAAAACCAGCAGTTATGGAGGAGGCCTACCAGTAGGACAGGCTACGCGAAAAAGAAGCAGGTTAATCCAGCCTTATTAAGTAGGAAGTTATGATCTCGCTCCTTAGCCACATATTTCCTCTATTCTTTGTGATATACCCTTTGCAATGGACCTGTGAGAAACCCGTCTTCAGAATAGCTAGACTCCTGTGATTTAACCCTTGCCTGGGAAAAATAAGGAAGCCAGAGTTGAAGAGATATCAGGGAAGTTTCAGATAATGTAAAAAAAAACCTATCTGAGGCCTTTTGGTAATTGAATCTTTAGTGACCTGTCTCTAAAATTGGATTACAGTACTCCTTTTCCTGTTCTGATATCGTCTGTCTGTGTCTGACACAGGTGAACTTTCTCTGGATGAATTTGTGGAAGGAGCCAGGAAAGATGAGGAGTTCATGGAGGTTATGATGAAAAGTTTGGACCTGTCCCACATTGTGGCCATGATCAACAACCGCCGGCACAGTGTGTAAATCAAGCCAGGAGAAAATGGTGTGCCAATAGACAGAAGAATGTGCGCACACACAAAAAGAAAGGACAATGTTCTTACAAACATACAAATTTTCCAAAAATTCATATATGAAAGTAGGAACAGAAAGATATTACTGCATGTGTGTATCTGAGTGTGTGGTCCTGCACAAATGCTGATGCTCGGACATATACATGCAGAATTGGTTCAGAAAAACTGGATCTGTGTGGCACTATTTGATTTAACTTCCTAAAATGCAAAGGCCAAGTTTCAAGGCACAAATTTCTTGCTTATTCTGTGCCCCAGATTATCAGTTTGCAATGGACTGAAGGTAACTTTATGAAGAGTGCTAGGAGAACCGGATSATGGAATGTGAAAAATCTTTGATGTGGAAAAGAGCTTCAAGTTGTTATCAATGTAGAGAGCTGCCAACAGAATGTAACTTCCACTGCTTTTGTCATAGTATTAGATCATAAACACCAGTGGGCTTGTTTGTTCCTGATGTGCTCAGATTTGGCAGCCCGTACAGAAGCAGCCTTATTCGTAAGATCTCAAAGAGCTGAGAGAAACATCAGTTCGTATGGCTGACAGTGACTATTCTGTTCCCTGCTACACTGGTCACCAATGCTCCTGTTCCAGTTTTCTGTGATCAAAGAACTCTTTACCAAATAAGCAGTTTAGGAGCAGCTTCAGTAGCTACAGAAAATATGGTACTGTTTCCTAAGGCAGAACAATTATSTGAAACATCAGGTCTTTTTAACACTCCTTGTCCTACTGCTCTGCTCTCATACAACTGAATAAAGACYTATGTGGAGATGACCTTAAGTACTGCTGTTTCACACATTCTCCATTGGTCTCTCTTTTTTATTCTTCAGAAGAAAAGCTAAGAAGCAAAAGAAACAACTCAGCGAGGTAATTTGTGAATTCTGTTGATCATATGRTTTCTGAAGTGAAGCTGGTACTCTAGATCGGTCCTGCCACAAATGGCTGTGTGTCTTTGTACTTGATGGGAAGAGTGACATACCATGGATATAAACTAAGAAAACTGTGTCTTGTTCAGTATCTGTAGCTAAGGTCCCAAGAATCAGAGGCTCTTGTGAAACTGGAAAGAGAGCACCAGAGAGTAAGAATGCAGGAAAAGTTCAGCAGAGTGCTTATACCATAGTTGGGCATGTTTTTCTTGTGCAGGAGGAAGAAGTTGGGGACCTAAAAAAGATGACTTTAGACATTAGGAGTGGGATTAATCTCATTTATATTTAGGCTTCAGTGATGGAAGCATATATTTTGAGCAAAGTGTCTAGGCTTTCATTAAAGTCAAGGGAGATCTAGTCAGCATGGTCACTGGCACTTGAGAGAGTGGTTGATCTTGTTTAGAGTAGATGCCAACACTGCCAGAGGAATCACACYCTAGGTCCCACTGACTGTGCTGGCTAGATCTCCATGGACTGTAATGGGAGCTTAAACACCAAGTACACATTTTACACATCTGCAATCTTAAAGTTGCTGAGAAGAGTCATTGGGTATTGGCAAACATTGCTCAGTTCTCCAGAGGATTATAACTGGTGATGCTGACAGATTCCGCTGTCCCTTGGGACTGGGGAAGGCAGAGGTTTCTCTTTTAGACTCTGCTGAACCTGTCCTGTGCCTGTTACAAGTCATGACTCTCTTGCAGCTTTGTGGATCAGCTAAATGTAAAACAGCATTTGCGGTATCATCCAACATACAGAGAAAAATGTAATTTTAGCTTTTAGGAAAGTAAAGAATTTTCCTAAGTGCAGCTGATGTACTAAGGAAGTCATCAAGTAGTTGCGGCTGCCTGCAGTGCTGTGACAAGCTGCTATACATGCTGCACGAATCTTTTTGATGTAAATCAGAGCAGAAGGGCATGTACACACTACATTCTCAACAGCAATCCCGAGTATGTGTAAGATAGGTTTGGGGGTTTTTTTAATACATGCTATAGCAAACTGCTACTTCCTTAGCCATCATTGCTGATGATGCTGGAACATGCCCCAGCTAAAATGCAGTCATGACACTTGTAATGGCCAAAAAATGCATTATGCTGTCACTACAGTGAGGTGCTGTTTTGTTCTTAATGTTTCTGTTCTTCTACTATTGGACAATTTCACTGCTTTCTGGCTCTGCAGCCAGAGTATTCTTCGAGAGACCAAGCTGACAGTGTATGTGCCTTCATCACGAGCTTTGGGAAGGGAGACTGTGGGGAGTGGGTGGGTAGGAAATCCCTGCAAAATGGGAAGATCATTTTTTTCTGAACTATTTGGCTTTCTTTGTACAGTTAAGAATAAAACATGTTAAATAAACCTATCTTGGGAGTGTTCCCTTTACTAGGAGAATTATGAGGAGGAGAACATGGCTTGGATTCAGATTAGGGTTAGGGTAAGGTTTGGAGCTAGGGGCTTAAAATTAGGGAACAGGGCTGGGATGGTGGGGGTTGGAGTCAGCATTTGGAATTGAGTTAAGGGTTAGGGTTCAGGTTGGGGTTAGGTTTAGGAGCTTGGGTTTGGGATGGTGTTCAGGTTTGGGATTTGGGTTAGAGCTGGTAGTTAGGGGTTAGGAATTAGAGTTCAGACTAGGGTTTAGGAATTTGGTTTGGGGGGTGGGGGTTAGAGTTAGGATTAGGATTTATAGAGTCAGGATTAGGATTTGAAGTTAGGGTTAAGGGCTAGGGGTTAGGTTAGGGGTTAAAGTACTGGGAGGCAGAGGGGGCTTAGGAAATGACAGCTGTCCTGTAGGAGCTGTGCCAGTACTGGTTGGAGCCTGAGAGCCACACCAAAGAGCTGATGGTGCTGGAGCAGTTCCTGAGCATCCTGTCTCAGGAGGTGCAGCGCTGGGACCTGTGCCAAGGCCATGGCCCTGGTCAAGGGCCGGGTGTTGGCACATGGGAGCTGCAGGTGGGCAAGGACTCGTGCAGCGAGGGAGGGAGAGGAGGCCTTCTGCTCATGTAATGGACTGGGGACATGCCCTGCGATTGCGGGTTGGTGGAGTGAGGGGGTGTCCCGTGAGCCTTTGAATTCTTTTGCCTGTGTCCCCTTCCTCAGGTCACCATGTGGGCAATGGTGGAAGAACCCAGCATGGAGGACTGGCCCCATCCTGAAGGATCATGGAAAAAATCTGCATCACATCCAGCCACAGGCAGGGCGATGCTGACCCACATTCCCCAGTCCCAGCCCAAGCCAATGTACATTCCCTGGAAATGGGCTTTAAAAATCCTTCAAATCAAGATCTGGATCTTCAGCTCAGATTCCTTCTAACCGCTTGAGCACTGAATGGATTTCCTCTCTTGTCCCTGGCAGGAGACGTCCTCCACTAGCAAGGATGGGTTGGGAAAAGACACCTGGGGAGTTGCCTGACTAGGCAGGAAGCAAAGGGGAAGGCAGCTGTCAACACCAGGGACCTTGTCTCAGCTAGTTGTTTGATCTCCCTCGGCCTCTCCTGGAGACATGGAGGGGACAATCCCTGACACTCGCTACAGTGTCCTGCTCTGAGAGCAGCAGCGAACAGCCCTGACTCCCCACCACAGCAGGAAACATCCCCAAGGAGGTGGGACTCAGTAACTTTCTCGCAGAGTTCCCTTGAGATGTGGAAGAGAAAGGAGAAGATTAAAAGGATTTGTGTAAGAGACCAGCCGAGCTTGATGTTTATCCCTCTCTCTTCTGGGGATGGAGCCCAGGCCCTGCATGTCCTGGTGTGGCTGGGCAGAAAAGGGAGGGAATATCAGGCTGACCAAGGCTGGGAAGTGCCTGCTCTCCTCATGTTGTATTTGGAGAAGGTGGCTGAGGCCGGCTGCTGCTCGCTGGCAGGATGTGGGCAGCGAGTCGCAGTCCAGAGCGCCCTGCAGTCCCGCCAGGCAGCCCAACTCTTAGCGTTTTCTTCCTGTGGGAACGACAGAAGACAGAAAGGTCACCGCTGACCCCAGTGGCTGTTCACCCTCACTGCTGTGCTGAAGCCTGAACCACGGCTGGGCAGCAGCACAGGCAGGAGGGCAGCAGCACAGGCAGGAGGGCAGCAGCACAGGCAGGAGGGCAGCCCCATAATCCCCAGAGACCGAAACCCCACAGCGCAGCCCAGGGCAGAGCTCCCTGCGGGGCTGAACCAGGGGGTTTGCGCATGCGCAGTGCAGAACTGCTGGCTCAGTGCTGCCCCCGTGACCACACTGCAATACTGCAAGAAGCCACTCTACGCATGCGCAGTGGCACGCCACGCTCACCGCGGTGCTCGTTTGATCACACCGAAGCAGGGAGGCTGCTGACGCATGCGCAGTGCACCGGCGTGCCTCACGCCTTCCCGCTGTTGGTTACACTGCAGAACGAGCCGGACGGATCGCGCATGCGCAGTGTTTCCTGCCGTGCGCCCTACGCCTCGCCGTACTGCCGGCACCTGGCTTGCGCATGCGGACTGCTGCTCGTCGCGTTTGGGGTTGTTCTCCGGTGTTTCTGTCACAGGTGAGCAAAGCCGCAGCTTCCTGTCAGCGCAGCCTGTCTTTGACGTTTGTCCCCCTCGGTATCGCCGGGAGCTGCCGCCTCAGAGCGGCGGTCACCCGGGGGCGGCAGGGTGCGGCCGAGTGCAGTACCGGTCCGTGAGCACGCGGGGGCGCCATTGCCCCGCGCCCCTTCCTCCCGCGCGCCCCCCCCGCTTCTCCTCCCTCCCTCCCCCGGCCTTGCTCCCCGTGCGTCGCGCATGCGCCGTGAGTGGAGCAGCATGGCGGGGGCCGGCGGCGGGTCTGTCTCCTCGCCGGTGGCCGGTGAAGGCCAGGGCTGCCCGGCGCTGAGGACTGGAGGTCATCGGTGAGGTCAGTGTGTCTCTTCGTGTCGCAGCGTGCCGCTGCCTGGAGGCGGAGGAGCGGGGAAAGGGGGGGAGGTGGCTCGCGGCTGTCTGCTCCGTGCCGGGAGCCGYGTTTGGCTTCCCCCGTTTCCTCGTCTCGCCGTTAGGTCCCAGGCTCCTTCTCAGCGTGGGCCGGTGCTTGTGCTCGTTTCTGCGGCTGCGGACACCCTGGAGCTGTGGGGAGGCAGACAGGCCCTGGAGCAGGGTTTTGGCACGGCGTCCCTGGGAGGACAGCTGGGGCGCGTGCCTGGCGCTGCTGGTAGGTTTAAAACCTGTGAACCATACGGATTTGAGACTGTTTTGAGTAAGGCACAGTTAGTGCAGTGCCAAGTAAATTACTTGAGAACTATAGCTGAGGAAACAAGATGATGGAAAAAAGACACCCCCCGGGTCTGCTGAGGCCACCTCTGCCCCAGGCACTGACTGTGGGGGCTACCCAACAAGAGCAACAACTGTTTGGCTGACTAAGCCTCCCCATGTCCTGCTCATGCTGTTCAGCTGCCGCAAAGCCATGGGGTTCCCCGATCCCATACGTGGTGCCGGGTCCCACATCGCCTCCAACTTCTCCCCAGGCACCCATGCACTACACCAGGACCTGAATGTCTCCAGCTCTGGCGCAGGAGCCTGATGCAAGACTTCTCTGGAGTCCCCCCAGACCTTCTCTGGCTCCTTCTCTGTGGTCACTCATGGCTCCTCCTGTTATGCCAACAGCTATGCGTAGCACCCAGGCACACTCAGAAGCTGTTTAGGATGGGACCCCCATCCTGTCCCTGCCTGCAACCCCCCTTCTTCCACTACACAAACCTCCTCCCCTACTTAGAGCCCTGTTGAATGCTCCCCAAAACCAGCCCCCCAAAAGCCCCCTAATGACCCACAAATCCTGCTCCAGAGCCCCTAAACCCTGATGCAGCAGACCCCAGAATGCTTCCAGACTCTGTCCTAACACTGGGATCCTCCTTGCCACCTGAAATAAGGCTGCAGCAACCCCACAGGTGTGAAACACCCCTAAACCCTGTGCTAGGGTCCCCAAATCTGGTCTCAGAGCTCCCCCTGACCTGAAGCATTGTGTAAGCAGTCATCTGCTGYTGTTAATAGTAGCTTGATTTTATTTGTGATAGCAGATGAATTTATAAAAAGGTATTCTGATAAATATGAGGTTTGATCTTCTTCTCCACCTTSACTTAGTCCTCTTTTAGAGAAAAAGGAATTTTCTCTATCTTTTGGTGAAGAATGTCGTGGGTGATTGCATTGAGGACAACCATATTTCTTTGCCTTTTCTYCTGAGCCATCTTTCAGAGCCATCTGTATGTGCAAGACAACTCTCTAAATGTGGCCAGTCTTGGATAATAGCACTGTGCACAAAGCTTAAGCAGAATATTAAGAAAAAAAAATTGAAGGTAAAGAGTAGCCTAAAAAAGGGAGGTTCAAGAAAAGCCAAAGAGAACACTGATGGGCTGTGAGAAGCCCCAACCATGCTGCAGGAAATAGCACAGGTTTTAGGTGAGTYGTTGGGGAAAGACAAATGTGTTACTCCAGCCCATAGGACAATGGGTGTTTTAATTACTACCTTTAGTTGTCAAAACTGTTATAAAAGCAGAAGGGACTARCAGTGTGGCACGGCAGATTATACAGCATATGTAAAGTTAGAAAAACAAAATAAAAATAACAGAACAACAAAATAAAACCAAGCTAAAAAAGAAACAGTTTAGACTTAACTAATAGTTGAGTGTAGCTTTCAGTAGCCCGAAGAGAAATGGTTCCATCAATCATGCTGAAAGCCTTGGAGAAGTGGTCTGAAAATCTGATACGCTCATGGCCTCATCAGTCTTGGTTTGTTTTGCAGGGTAATCCTCCAAAGGAGAACTAGTGAAGAGCTAGACCTAGTGATCCAGTCGTTCATTTCAGTCATCATCTTTAAAGCAAGTGTCCAAGTGTAGAAGGAACCTAGGAGAGGAATTGAAAAGCTAATAGGATTGAAACAGAGGAAAGCAAATTAAGTGCTCTCACTCTTCCATGTAGTTAAAGGTTGAGAGAGTCGTTGGTTAAATGTGCACACAAGGGTTTGAGATAAAATACTGAACAGTACAATAATATTRAACCAGAATAAAAATAATGTTTCATGGAAGATGGAGTAGGTAAGTATGAGGTGATGCTCCCATCTGTCTAATAACCAAAGCTTAACTGCTGTATGTAATGTTTCCAAAAAGTTTACCCTGTAATGTATGATGGCAAGCGATGCATCAGGAAAAGAAAAAAGAAAGAGAACATGTTGAAGAGAAAAAGAACATGCATAAATTTAACAGTGTCTCATTAAAAATAACAAGCAAAGTGTATCTGTTTGTTGTAGAGATGGAACCAATGATAGCAAACGCTGACAAAGAAGGAAGATGGGCGAGTAGGTTTTTGTGATTAATACCTAATGAGCTGGATGAAACAGTACTGCAGAAGGAGGTGTTCTGGCCTGGGTAACTAAGGTAACTATTGGTAACAATTGTTTGTTATTTCTGTCTCCTGGGGCATCACTGAACACTAAGTAACCCATTCCTACCCTGTGGATATTGTTTAGTGTATCTGGCTTAGTTCTGCTTTGATTATTTCTGTTTCATGTTATTATCATATGTGCATGTATGAAAAGGGAAAGATGTAATACTTACTTTTTAGATTAATTGCCATGACTAACCATAAAAATGTAAAGCTGACTTAATCGAATATATTGAACCGAAAGCAGTCTCCACCTCCAAACAAGAGAAGCTCTGTCCTTCCTGGTGAGGAAGGATCATTATTAATAGTGACCAGGGTCATCCCTCACCAACATGTAATGCAAGGTCTGCATGTGTAACAGAAAGTACACTACATGCATAAAGTTGCACACGCACAAATACATGCACCTGCGAAGCACTATATTTTAAGAGCTACAAGACAGCAAGTTATTATCTTAAGTGAATGATAGTCAAGTGACCAGGCTGCCCAGCTCTCCATCCCTCACTTACGCTCTCCCACTCCCTGTCTCCCTGTCTGGCCATCTGCTCATCTGTCTGGCCTGCCGTGCCTCTCTCCTTTCTTTCTCTTTGTCCAGCTCCCCATCTCTCTGGGTCTGCAGCCTTCTGTTCCACTCCCCATCTTTCTCTCCCACTCCTTGTTCCTCTGTCCAGCTTTTCATCCTTCTCTTTCTCTCCCCATCGCTCTGTCTGGCCCCCTGTCCATCTTTTACTTTTTTCCATCCCCCTGTCCATCTGTACCCCCTGTCTACTTCCCCAGCCCTCTTTTCACATCCGCTCCCCATTCCTCTGACTGGCTCCCTATCACTGTATCTGGCTCTCCATCCTCCTGTCTCTCCCTGTCACACTACCCAGCCTGCTGTTTCCCTGTTTCTTTCACCATCCCTCTGTTGCCTCTCCATGTCTCTCTTTCCATCTCTCTATCCACTCTCCAGTCTTTTATTTCTTTTTCCATCCCTCTCTTCTGTTGCCCATCCCTTTATCTGCCTCTACCTCCCTCTCTTTTCCTTTCTATCCCTCTGTCTACCTCCCCATCCTTCTCTTCTGCTCCCTGTCCCTCTGTCCCATTTTCCATCCTTCTCWTTCACTCCCTGTCACTGTCCCTCTCGCTGTGCATCTGTTTGTCTCCCCATCCCTCTCTCTACTTCTTTCTTCTTCCTTTCCATCCCTCAGTCTGTTTCCCCATCCTTCTAGCTCCCCATTCGTCTGTCAAGCTCCATCTCCCTCTTTTCCTCTCTTTATTCTTCTGTCCACTTTTGCACCCCTCTTTTCCTCTGCTGCTGTGTCCAGGTCTCCAACTTTTTCTTTCTTTCTTCAKCCCTCTGTCAGTTTCTCTATCTCTCTTTTCCTTTCTTCTCCATTAGCTATTTTCTTTCCTGGTGACGGTAAAAAATCCTCGTTCTTTCTGTAACATCCCAGTTGCGTGCCATACCCCAAAGGCATATTGAGAGTCAGTGTAGATGTTAACTCGCTTTGCTTTTCCTAGGTGCRCTGCACTTGTCAAGGCTACTAGTTCTGTTCCTTGCGCATTCATTCGTGTGGGAAGCAGTTCRGTCTCTATTACTCGTTTTGGCTGACTACAGCATACCCAGTTCATTGTTGTCTCTGCAGGTATTAGGATGAGTTGTTTACAAATAGAATTAGATCTGGGTTTTCATAGGAACATCAATTAAATCGGTTCTCGGCTTACTTGAAGTGTGCATTACTGGCTCACATTGGTGATGTTTTTCTCCATCCTCAGGCAGAGGTATTAGAGTTGTTGGATTCAAGGTATTGCATCTTTTCAGGACTGCATTATCTGCCACTAGGAGGATCAGTTTGTGTGCCTGTTGTGGCGATAATGTTTGGATTGCATATTGTTTTAGCAGTATCTCCACTTCATGCAGCACATAAACTGTTACAGGGTGTCCCAGAATGAGAGTGCAGCTTCTTTCTACTATTGCCGCTGCTGCTGCCACCGATTTGATGCAGGCTGGTGCCCCTGCTGCAATCGAATTTAGTTGAGCAGAATAATATGCTACTGGTTTCTGGTGGGGTCCTAATTTTTGCATTATTACTCTGCTGGCAATCCCCTTACGTTCATGTACATACAAATCAAAGGGCTTTGTATAATCTGGGAGCCTGAGAGTAGGTGCAGATGCCAAAGCTCTTTTTATGCTTCTAAAAGCTTGTTCTCTTTCAGGGCCCCATGCAATGGGTTCTGCTTTTTCATTTCTAGTTGCCTGTCTCAGCGGTTTTGTTAATTCTCCCAACCCAGGAATTCATGGTCTGAAAAATGCCACAGCTCCAAGGAATCCTTGTAATTGTTTCTGTGTTACTCGACGGGGGAGTTTTATTATAGCATCTACTCTTTCTGGATTTACTAGTCATTACCCTTCTCTTAGAATGAACCCCAAGTATTTTACCTCTTTTTGACACAGCTGGAGTTTAGACAGAGATGCCCRGTGACCCTTTTTCTGCTAAAGTAGTACATAGATGTACGGAGTCTGTTATACAGGTATCTTCATTTTTACTTGTTATCAGTAAATCATCTACATACTGAATATACAAATATACAAATACTACTACACTTAAAATCTTTTGTAAAGTCTCCCCTTGTCAGCCTGGCATATGCTCTTTAAAATACTTTCGTGTATCAGGGGCTGCTTGATCTATAAAAACACTAATTGCGAGTGCATCACTGAACTTTTGTGGGGTCATTCCTCCRTATTTTAGCAGGGCTTACCKCAGCYGCCTCCAGAAGTCACTGGGGTGTTCATCTAATTACTGTCTGCATTCTTGCACTTTAGTCCAATTTACTCCTAACTCTCTGCATGCTCTAATTGCTTCTRCTAARTTTCAAAGTCCTGTTKGACACACRGCTCTATCTCCTGCATTATTATAATCCCAATTTGGATCATTTGCTAGCCAGGGGTTTCTGTTTCCCCCAGCTTGCTGCACTACTTCCACATCTTTGTTAATTATCTTATCCCGTTCATTTGGTCGAAATAATTCCCTCAAAAGAATTTGGGTGTCACTCCAGTTTGGGTTGTGCCCGGTGCATGTATTAGAAAATAACTGGACACATTGCTCTGCATCTTCTCTTAATCTTGACATTTTTCTCCCCCATAAGGCAAGATGGCTAGGGTTCCATCGTAAGGTTGATAAGTAAATACCTGCAGTGGGGGGGGCGACCCCTCCCATCCCTCCGGGCTGTAAAGCGGCASGGTTACTCAGCACATGGGAGATCATAGGGTAGAGTCTGACAGCTGGTAGAGTAGAGGGAGAAGGTGGAGGAGGAGGAGAAGTAATGACAGATAGATCATCAGGCGTATAGGGTGGAGCAGAAACTTTTGAACCACGGTCCAGGGTACTAGTATCTGCTAACACCCCATTCCTCTCTCCGGTTCTCCCTCCTTCGCTTTTGCTCCCTCTCCCTCTGCCTGTCTCCCCTTCCCTCTTTTTCTC